>JASAMY010003174.1:0-30228 GCA_030248085.1 Paralinhomoeus sp. GSCO2_6 | reverse complement strand
ACCTATGGCACATATCCGCAGCTGTTTGCGATTTGTGTTTTATTTAATGTATGAACTACATGTAAAGTATGTTGCTATTACTTTCATGTTTAGAGAGCAGCTCAAGTGCAACTACAACGCGCAGAAGTATTACGTGGAAGTAAAACTGGAGGATTTGCGGGGCTTCAGCGAACACCTAGTGCAGTACATCAAGGACAAGCCTGGATTCTTCCTTGAGGCTGTCAGTGTCTAATACTTGACGTGGCTAAAATATGCAGGGCTGCACAATTAACAATTTGTTTGTTTAAAAAGCTTAAGAAAAAAACTGTTTAATGCAACCCCTGGTCCCTGAGAGTATATGTGCAACACTGAGAACTTCCAGGAGTCCAGGGGAAGGGGGGGGGGGGTGCTGTGCAGTGTGCAAAACTCCACTTATGACTGTGGTGATGTGGCTGGCAGTGGTGTTGGGGTGGGGTGGGGACGTGAATCGGTTTGGATCGAAATTTCATTCGACAAAGTCTCATGTTTTTTCGGCTATTGCTCCAAAGTGTGATTTTTGCTTGTACTTTTAAGTTACAAAGTACAAGAATACAGTGCCGCTTCCACAGAAAATCACGTGAGGGGGGGGGGGGGTGGTGGTGTCGCACATGCAGACAGCTATGATTTTTGCTGGCGCGCACTGTTCAACAGCATAAAATTGATTGAAATTGATTTTTTTTTATTTTGTAGTTGGAGGAGACGGCCACAGAGGTAGCGGACGAGCTGACGAAACCTCGACCCGCCGAGCTGTCTCAAGTCCAGCCAGTGCAGGTCTGTTTTTTTTTGGTGTTTTTTAGTGTTTTATGTATCGATTTGATTTATTTTAATTTTTTTTATGTGCATTCTTAGGTGATTGTTCTGAGCGACGCGAAGCCCATGCCGATCAGGGAAGTCAGAGTGAGTTGGTCACTTGTACAGATTTTTTTAATTTGTTCTGTCTGCGTAAATGTTTCGACTACTTGTTAAAGGCCGTGTTATTTTTCGGCTTGTGGCTGTTAAGTGTCTCTTTTGCGCAAATATTCTTGCGAATTTTTTGAACTTGTTGTTGTGCTTGTCCTGTTCAACAATTGTTGTGTCATTGTGCGTACCGCGTACCACTGTCTAGAAATTCTCGCTTTTTCCCCCATATTATCGTATCGTCTCAATTGCAAATTAGGATAATTTCATTATTTTTTTTCAACAGTCGGCGGAGGTGTCGCGACTGGTGCGGGTCTCGGGCATCGTGATCGCGGCCTCCGCAGTGCGCGCGCGCGCGTCGACGCTGACGCTGCAATGCCGCAACTGCCGGCACACGCGCCCCGAAGTCCGGCTCAAGGCGGGCATCGAGGCCTTCCCCATGCCCAGAAGATGCGGAGGGTAAGGACTGAGAGGAGTAAGCCTTACAATTGCACCCCCCCCCCCCCCCGGGGGGGAATTGCTAGCTTTGGGTACTCGTGGGAGGGTCGGGGCACCACGGCATTTTTGTACGCACGTACGTACATACGTGCCTCACGCGCGCGCACTTCCAGTACTCAAGTACACACGCACGCACGCACGCACGCACGCACACGCAAAACCACGTGTGTGCGAGCGAGCGAGCGAGCACATGCACAAACCCAAACAAGAAAACGTATGCCGTGTGAGAACCTTATTCAGTGGGTGGGGCTAGCTAATATACTGGATGGCGGCTTATTAAAAGGCAATGTACAAAAATGCATGAGCTAATTAATAGGATTTCTTTAATTACGCGACCCTGATTCAGCGACCAGCAGATGTTGGCGGGCGGTCCGGCGGGTCAGCAGAAGTGCCCCATGGACCCCTACGTCATTCTGCCTGACAAGTGTCGCTGCGTCGACTATCAGCTGCTGAAGCTGCAGGAGAACCCAGAGGACGTGCCCACCGGAGAGATGCCCCGCCACGTGCAGCTCTACTGCGATAGGTTGGCTCTTGCAGGCGCGCACGCACCTTACAGGCACTCACTCGCGCACGCGCGTGCAAGCGGGCACGCACGTACAGGCACGCACGCGCGTACGAACAGGCAGGCACGCACGCACGCACGTACAGGCACGCTTGTACTGGCAGGAGGGGAATTGGGTTGCGCTACTAGCTTACACCATTGGGATGGGACGAGTTGACAATGTGCTGATTTCTCAGACTGGCGCTATGATAGTGACATTTTACACTCCACGTACGGTATTCGGCACGGGCGGGCGCACGCACGCACGCACCGACTGCGATTTGGGGAGTTTTTTTGTTTAGGAATGTAGTCGACACCGTAACCCCTGGACAACGCGTCACCGTGGTGGGCGTGTACTCGATCCGCAAGGCGGCCGGAGGCGCCACCAAGGTTTTTTGGAGTTTCGAAACTAAATTACAAAAAATCATATATTTGGAAGAGATTAGGACAAGGGCGAGAAGGTGTCGGCCGGCCTGCGCGTGCCCTACATCCGCGTGCTGGGTGTGCAGGCGCAGCGACTGCACTACGGCTCCAGCAACGACTTCAAGTGCGTCCGTGCGTCCGTGCGTGCGTGCGTGTGCCCCCCCCCCCCTAACGAACGGTTGGTTGGATTTGGGGCAACGGTAGGAGGCCGTCAACGGTCCATATAGCATGGCCATCTCCGTGACGCCTTCCCGTCTAGCAGTGGCGTAGCCAGGATTTGGATTTGGGAGTTGCAAGACTACAATTTGTGTCTAATCGGGCATTGTCGCAAGGATAGCCCCTTTGGAAAAAAATCGGGTCGTCTCTGAACATTTTGGGAGGGGCAAACGCCCCCCTGCCCCCCCCCCTGGCTACGCCACTGCCGTCTAGAGCCGCATAATTGGCCAAAGACATTCGGGAAGAATGCCATCTGTAATTTGAGGCAGCGACAGCACGAGAAAATCCATTGAGAGGGAAGTCCTCGATATGTGTAGTGGATCCCTCAAGAATCGAACCCCGGACCGTGCTGGTGCAAGCTGCGAATTCTCTACCATTAGGCCATACGCTGCCCATTAAACTAACCAACTGACAGCGTTCCTCCAGGGACAACCAGTTCACGGCCGAGGAGGAGGACCGCTTCCGATCTCTGGCCCGATCCGACGGGATCTACGAGCGGATCGCGCGCAGCATCGCGCCCTCCATCTACGGCTCGGAGGACATCAAGAAGACCGTCGCCTGTCTGCTCTTTGGGGGCTCCAGGAAGAAGTGGGTCGTCGTGCACGCATCTGCGCGCGCGCGCACCGGGACGCGCACCGGCACGCACGCGCGCACCGGCACGCACGCACGCACGCACGCACTGACGGAGGGGCCCTTTGGCAGACTGCCGGACGGCCTGACGCGGCGGGGGGACATCAACGTGCTGCTGCTGGGCGACCCCGGCACCGCCAAGTCCCAGCTCCTCAAGTTCGTCGACCGAGCGGCGCCCATCGCGGTTGGTGGGCCGCGCATATCTTTGCATGTGCTCAACATGGCGTCAAATCCGGGGTACTTTCTGCTGGTCAAAGTATGTACGCGTTGATCAAAACGGGATTTAAATAGTGATATTTCAGTTGTGGGGGGGGGGTACCACCCCCAGGTCAAAAGTTATCCCCCCCCCCAACCCCCCAGAATTTTTCAAAAGTTTTCCAACTTGTCTACAACTGTAAAAAGTAGTGTATTTTTCGTCTTTTTCAGTGTTTTTTTACCATAAAACAGCTAAGTAACGCTATTTATAGCCTATTTTAACCTATTTTTGACCAAAAAGTGCCTATTTTGACAGTATTCAGGTACACTTTTTTACCCTCTGACACCCCCCTCCCTCTTCAAATCTGCTTACCCCCCCCCCAGAATGGTCTCCGACCCTCCCCCCCCCCCACTGCAAAAACCCTTTTACATGTATGACTGCAATATAGTCCCCCCCCCGCCTCGCGATATGACATTTGTGATCGATCAGTATTGAGATGGCTGATCAGGGATTGACTGTGATCCGTGATCTCCGCCATTCGCGCAGGTGTACACGTCGGGGAAGGGCAGCAGCGCGGCCGGCCTCACCGCCAGCGTCGTCAGGGACCCCGCGACGGTGAGTGAGTGGGCGCGCCTGGGTTGTTTCTATATTTCTTTGTTTTGTTTTTAACTTTTCTAAAAGGTGAAAACAAGGAGAGTTGAGTTTCGGGCGGCTTCCCGCGACCTTTGTTCGGATTTGTATGTAGATGTATGCGTGTCGTGCGTGCGTGCGTGCGTGCCTCACTCGCTTACTGACACGGTCGCTGCAGCGGTCGTTCGCACTGGAGGGGGGCGCGATGGTGCTGGCCGACGGCGGCGTGGTGTGCATCGACGAGTTCGACAAGATGCGCGAGGACGACCGCGTCGCCATTCACGAAGCGATGGAGCAACAGACCATCAGCATCGCCAAGGTGACACAGCCCTTTTTTACCCACCCACGCACTATTGGAGGAGTTAGCACACCCCCCCCCCAACCTCTTGCAGTCGGAGGGCATGCCTACCACACAAGTTGGAGAGAACAAATGACTAAAAGCGCCTTGACAACAATGAATTGTTGTGTTGTTCATCGGAAGGGGACAATGAAAATGCATAGTTGCACGGTTTTCAACGCGTGTTTTAGTTGCTTTTGTATTTTACAAATGGCATAAAAACTGCTAAAGAACGCAATTTATACCCAATTTTGAATCATTTTTGTCGATGACGACCGTATTTTGTTTAATATTTTCTCTTGGATCCCTTGGTGATCAAAATACCCGCTCCCCCCCCCCCCCCATACCCACAGAATTTGTCTCTGAGACATTCCCCCTCAGATCAAACCCCCGTTGCATGTACGTATACAAGCGGAACACGCATGGATACCGTAAATCCTCCGATAGTGCCCCCGGGACACTATTGGAGGGGGGCTCTATTCTTTCAACCTTGCCGTACCCGGGGGCAGTATTGGAGGGGAGGGGGGTTCTATTAGAGGATTTACGGTACATACATGCATAGGTGGAGGGGGGCGGGTGGGGGGCAATCGGGATATTCCAATGAGAGGGTATACGTTCTCGCAGCCAGCAGCACGCCCATCTAGGCGGGCATCACGACGACGTTGAACTCGCGCTGTTCGGTGCTGGCCGCTGCCAACTCGGTGTTCGGCCGCTGGGATGAGTCGAAGGGCGACGAGAATATCGACTTTATGCCGACCATCCTCTCCCGCTTCGACGCCATCTTTGTCGTCAGGGACGAGCACGACGAGAAGAGGGACAAGGTCCGAAAAAAACGACCCCCTCCGCCAATGGAAGGGTGGAAATGCAGGAAATGTCGGGGCGGGGGAATACGCCCTAGAACCGGACGTGACGTCATGGAACCCAGCATCCTCCCCCCAGGATCGGGATGACCGGCTCTCCTCTCACTTGAAGCCGTACCTGTAACCGGGGGGGGGGGGGGGGACCCCACTTTTTCCAACACGCTTTTGCGTCACACATCCCTCTTCCCCCCCCCCCAACATAGACAGCCGGGGCACTTCAGACCCGGTTACTTCAGCCTTCAGGTATGCTCGCTCGAAGAGGTCAAAAATGAATGAGGTGCGACCAGAGAGAGACCCCTTAGGGCCTACCCACACAACAACCCCCTCTCCCCCACTTCTCCTCCAACAGCTTGTGACAGGATCTAGTCGATATGGGGGGGGGGGTGCTAAAGGCGCTAAAGGTGGGGCGGAAGCAACGACGGCGAATTGCGTCGCGTGCGGAAGAGAGGGTTGATGTAACAACTGTGAATCGTTTATTTCGCCCACCGCTACCCGGGTTTTGTCATCCCCAAGCCCCAATTTTTTTTTTCGTCCGAGACCCCTCTGCCCCCGCCCCACCGCACCGCCGCGTCTCGACCAAATTCGGTTAGGGCGGGGGGGGAGTGGGCAGCGTATGGCCTAGTGGCAGAGAATCGCGCCTCTCGGTGTCTGGGTTCGATTCTTGACGGAACCAGTAGAACGAGCATTTCCCTATCCATGGATTTTCTCGTGCTGTCGCTGCCCTAGATCCCAGCTGGCGTCTTTCCGAATGCCCTTGGCTAATCATGCGGCTCTAGACAGGAAGGCGTCATGGAGATGAGTGATGCTATATGGGCCATTGACGGCGTCCTAGCGTTGCCCCAAATCCAACAACGTTTTGTGTGGGAGGCGGGCTTGAAACTCGTCGTAAGTACACTAGCGGATCCAGACGGGGGGGGAGAGGGGGGTGTGCCACACCTGTCGGTGCAGATTTGGGGGGGGGGGCGGAGGGAGAGAGATCAGGGGGAGAAGAAGGAAAGAATGGCGAACACATGGGGGAAATGGCCACATTTTTGCGTTTTTTCATTGGATTAAGGCACTCAGAAGCTCAAAATTTTCGCCTGCGGCGCTGTGGTTCTTTTCTAACTCACGTTTGATTTGGAAGGGAGCTCACAAATACCGTCATTTTTGTCTGTTCCATAGTAGTGTAGTTTGGGTGGTGAAAAAAATTGACCTTCTCCTCCCTCTGTCAGAAAATCCTGGATCCGTCAGTGCATAGGTAGTGATCTACGATCGATCTACGTCTAGACGCTGGCCCGTCACGTCATGGAGGTGCACCGGCGCTGCTTCGGCCGCGCCAACGGCGGCGACGATGTCCGTGAAGACGACGACGAGAATGACGACGATGAACCCATGGACGGTGCGGCGGCGCCCTCCAGCACCGGGCCCGACGGCGCCCCAGACGAGCTGCCGCTCGAGACGCTCAAGCGCTACGTCAGCTTCTGCCGAGCCAGGTGCCCCTGCGTGCGTGCGTGCGTGCGTGCGTGGAAACGCGCGCCACGCTCGCTCGTCCAGATGTGGCCCCAGACTGTCGGAGGCGGCGGCGGCCACGCTCGTCGGCCAGTACGTCCGCATGCGCAATCCAACGGAGGACGAAGGTTTGTTCGTTTTTTGCTGACACTTTGACAGTTCATTTGCCCAAGCAGTGGGAGCGTGCGTCCCTTGCCACATTGGGACTAGTAACTCGGTTGTACGTTGCGTACCCTGGCGGGAATTGAACCCTCGACCACGGGGGGGGGGGGCTAGGACGTCGCCCTACCACTGAGCCACTCGCTCTCCTAAATGCGGGAACGCACGCACGCACTCATTCTCCGCTGTCCGCCTTCAGCCAAGGCCCACCGACCCTCGGGCAAGGGTGGCCGCCACCAGCCATCGCCGATCCCGATCACCGTTCGTCAACTGGAGGCGGTGATCCGTCTGTCGGAGAGCCTGGCCAAGATGCGACTGGCGGCGTTCGCCAACGAGCTGGACGTGCAGGAGGCCATGCGTCTCTTCAAGGTCTCCACCCTGGCGGCGGCCGAGGCGGGCAATCTGGCAGGTGGGTAGGGTCGCTTCGCTTTTGTTTGCTTGTTTGTGGGCCGCTTCTATGATCGCGGAAGCCTCTCTTTGGTCACACATTTGTAGTGAGAGAGGAGACCCGGTCAACCCGATCCGAGGGGGGGGGGCTGGGGGAGTCACGTCCCAAACATACCTGTCCTCTCTGGGGGGGGGGGGACGTCCGAAGTCAACAAGCCCCCCCCCCACCTGGAATACTCCCGCACCCAGGGTTTTTCAGAATATTCAAACTGCGTGGAGTGATTGATACAAGTGACGGTTTTGCGAACCGCGTTCGCTTGTTTTCGACGCTATTTTGGTGCGTAACTTCTCTAATCTGGGCATGTCTGCCCCCCCCCCCGCCCCGCCCCCTTCGACTCGAAGGGGCCACCCCCCCCCCCCCCCGTACCTGAGCCCCCACTCACTCCCCGAATAATGTTACCGAGTTTACACGATGTTTGCACGAACGTGCGCAGAGTCGAGGCGTCTTGCTTGACCCAGGCATCGAGGGCTTCACCTCGCCCCAGGATCAAGAGACGCTGAACCGTATCGAGAGCCAGCTCAAGAAGCGCTTCTCCATCGGCACGCAGGTAATTAATTAATTAATTAATAGGGGGACACTGTTGCTACCGCCCCCCATTGCCGCTATACTGGTGCGTTTGTGATATGGGTAGAACGTGGGGTGGGTTAATTCTTTATCACATCGAAGCCCCCCCCCTCGTATTGCATGGTATCGCGTGTATTTTCTTCAGGTCTCTGAGCACGTGGTGATTCAGGACTTTGTGCGCCAGAACTACAAAAAAGAGTTCGTTTTCAAGGTAAGACTTGTTTCTTTTTTTTCTTTTTGGAAACTGTGACACAGGCACGCACGCACGCACGCACGCACGCCCAATCTAGGTCATCAACGGTTTGGTGCGTCGCGGCGACCTCCAGTACAGGATGCAGCGCAAAATGCTGTACCGCATCAAGTGAAGGCAGGGCATTTTGGTGTGGTTTCGTTCAACCGATTTAGTGACGGTGTCTCAACCCAGCTGTTCTCTGTAAGCGCTTTGTGTTAGTTAGTCTGAAGGAGTAAACGCGACAACTTTTGTTTACGCTCTGGACAAAGAAAGGTAACAGTTTACGGGGAAGTTGGAATGACACCTATGCAGGCGAAAATTTTGCGCCTTTCAGCGCCTTAATGCATACAAACCGCAAAAATCTGCATACTTCGCTCCTGTGTGCTCGTCCTTCTTGCCCCCCCCGAGCTCCACCCCCCCCCCCAATCTGAGCTGACATGAGGGGAGACCCCCTCTGTCCCCCCTTCTGGATCTGCTAGTGTTCCCAGATGGAAAGGCTGATCCACTACTGTGCACTCCAGCAGGGGGGGGGGGGGCGGGGGGTGACGCTGAAATTCGCGTTCTGTGGAGCCAAAGGAAACCGCCAGGCCAGTGGCGAGACTCAGTCCCACTTCAAGAATTCAAAATTCAAAATTGCATTTCAGACCAGCTTTCCGCGAGTCAATGGCCCATGTAGCACACACTCCGTGACGCCTTCCCGCCTAGAGCCGCGTAATGAACCAAAGACATTCGGGAGAACGCCATTTGTATCTAGAGCAGCGACAGCACGAGACAATCCATTGAGAGTTAAGTCCTCAATCTAGTGGATCCATCAAGAATCGAACCCAGAGCTGTGCGCGCAACAGGCCGCCTCTCTACCACTACGCCATAAGCTGCGCCATTTTGGGGCGCTTTTCTTCTGTTGACGTAGTGACAAATACAATTTGGTTGGCCCACCCTGTACAATGGCGCCCTGACTGTTCTGTGCAAACTGTGTCACTCCAAACCGAAGTAGTAAACACGACCTTTTTATTCACGCTCTGAACCAAGGGGAACAGTTCACAACGAACTAGTGGTGTTAAAATGACACTATTCTCGCAAGGGTTTCTGGAGGTGTAATCAGCGAGGCAAAAACGCACCAAAATATCATCTCACGCGTCTTGCCTCGCTGACACAATAAGGGTGGTGGGAGGGGCCTCAAAATCGAGCGGGAAGGAAGGAACCACCAAGCAACGCGTCCTAAACCTCGCAGAGCAATCTGTGGTGCGCCGAGCCGAACCACTATACGGAGAGGCGCGGGCCCACTTCTGTGCACTCTAACAGCATGGGGAGAGCAGAGCGCACACGACGACTACGACGACAAGAGAACGCACCGATTGTTTCCATGCTCTATGGAGCCCAAGGAAACACCCAGAAAATCGCAAGTCTGACAGCAGCGATGCTACGAGTAGAAAAACGCGGAGACATAGTTCGAGAGTTTTCACAAGGAACTGAGCTCTGTATGTTTGAGTTTTATCAAGGTAGAATAAGGTAGGCATATAAGCAGCTCAGTACCCCAGAAGGGCAGAAGGAGACAGACTGAAGGGTGGGGGGAGGATCGATAGAGAAGAGTACGAGAGAAACGTCGGTGACAGGTGGGCCTAGGATCACAGGGCGTCGTCGTTGTCGAACAACAACTGAACCAACTTTCAATTCCCTAGTGGAGAGAGAGAGAGAGCGACAGAGGAGGGTTCGTTTCGTGCTTGCGTATCATACGCGACCAATATCGCCACCGACAGAGCCAATCAGAACACCACGAGCACGCACGGGACCAATGGAGAGCAGAGGAGAGTCCACGAAATCTATCTGCTCAGGGAAACACTATCATCCACCTCCTCACTCTCTCATAGAGTGGGTTCCACTCGCTTCACACTCTCTGCATGTACTTAACCGTATGCTCGCGCGATAAAAGCGGGTGGGAACAACAGTCTGTGCGACTACTGCACTGTTGCTGCCGTACATAGTTTGTGGTCAGCCTAGGCTAGTCGAGGGATCGAGGAGAAAAAAAAACACCAACGACGCGACCCACACGCGAAGCCTATTGAGCTAGCTATACTGGGCTGACTTACTCCGCTCTTTTAAACTCAATCGCTCATTCTCATAGCAAGCCAGCACAGCAACTCGATACGGGGCTACTCACGTCACGTTGACCAACACCTCTACCAGGCTAGTTGAACAGTACGTGCGTAGCTCTTGGCAGGCAATGATGGGAGGGGGGACACACAATGGGGACGGGGATGGTCCACCACTCAGACTCCACTACTTGACCAGCGCACAGTGCTTATTATTCGTGTTCGTTTCGTAGAAAACTGCCCGTGTTTGATGCCGACGTCCACCGACCCACTCTACTGTCCACCGGTTGTATCATCGCCTCTCCACCCCGCCGAGCCATAGACAACGGGCTCTGAAAGGCCTCTCTCCGTGTGTATGTACATGTACATGCACATATCGGATAAATTGCGGGGTCGGCCTGCGCATGGCAATGGCATGCGCTGCTACGCTACTATGGGACGCGCTCTTTTAATGGTCATAGGCTAGCTAGGCTAGGCTATAGATAGATGAGGCGAGCAGAGACGCTTTGCATCGTCGTACGTAGCCCTGCTGTTACGAGCGTACACGTTAGGCTATAGTTTGTTGCCAACTACACACCCACCACACCTAGCCGTGAAATGAAGCATTAACGCTTTGGCTTTAATGACACAGAAATGGAGGTGATACATATATGGGACTGGGCCACACTCCTAAGGACGTACATAAATGCTAGGTCTAGGCGGCTCCCTTTGCATGGAAGGGGGGGGGGGAAAGACCAACAAATTGCAGCTCCTCGAGAAATTTGCGGGAAAAGGCTACTAAGTTCGACTTTTACAGTGAATTTTAAAGGAAGAACACCTAAATGTCGCCATATAGAGTGACCCATACACACAAACAGCCCTGGAAAAAAGCTTTCATAAACTGTTTCATCTTTTAACTGGAAAAATGACTGGTGTAAAATGAACAGTCGTATCCCACAAGTCACACTAAGCAAGTTGGGGGGGGGGGGGGTAAGCTTTGAATAAATTCTGGAGAGCCTCCCCATAATGCATAATACAGAGTGTTAGGAGGGGGTGGGGGGGGGGGGGGGTGAGAACACACGCTCAAGTCCCAGTCATATTGAAGGGTCCAATACCAGTCATCCGACTCACCCCCCCCCCCTCCCTCCCAGGATCGGGCTCATTTCTCACTAGCAGCGGTCGATTGTGACCAGAGGGAGAGAGGTCCCGCGATCGTAGAAGCGACCTGCACGCAAGCAAACATCCGACTCACCCGGCGCCCGATGCACGAACTCGGTCCAGGCTCGCCGGAGCTGTCTGACCGCCTCCAGCTGTCCGGGACCCACGTCGACCGCTGCGATGGGTTGGGCAGCCGTAGGGTGCACGCCGGCCTGTTTCCGTATGGCCGCCCACTGTGCGACGGAGTCGAGCAGCTGCTGGAAGGTGACGCTGACGCCGTTGGCAAACTCGGCCAGGGGCTCGTCGAGCTCGTGCTGCGCGGCCGCCTTGGGCTCGGGCAGGGCGCTGTCGAAGCCGAACGCGACGTCGACCAGCCGCTCCTCGTCATTCCGATCGCCAGCCAAGGAGCGGCTAGTCGGAGGCTCGTCGAGGATCTCGACGCAGCTGGCAGGGACAGAGTTCTCCACGTCCAACGGAGGCTCTCGCTGCGAGGCAGGATCAAAGCCAGAGTCATCCATCTCCTGAGACTGAGCTCGTGGCGAGGGACTGCAGCTCGGCTGAGCGGGGGCCGAGGCGGCCACTACGGCGGCCCAGGTGTTGCCAGCTGGCCTCGGTGCAACTGTTGGCTTCGGCAGGGCAGCAGGCAGAACGGGTTCAGCTGGAGGGGCAGGAGCGGCGACTGCCTGAGGGGCCTCGCTCTCGCTCCTGGGCGACAGCGGCCCGGTGCTGGGCGAAGACGCGCCCGTGTAAAGCTTCCTCCTCTGGCGGAGCACCCTGGGCGGACTGCCTTTGGGTGGGACGGCGGCTGAGCTGTTGTTGTTCCAGTGCGGCGGCGGTCTGTGCGGCGGACGCGACGCGTGGTGGTGCTGCTGCTGACCGCCTCCAGCCGACGCGGCCGCCTTCTTGGGCGTGGACCTGCTGCTCTTCTTCTTGGCCACCAGCGTGAACTCGCTCTCGTCGTCCGCCGAGCCGCCGAGGCCGAACAACGCGGCCCGGATGGCGCCTGGCAGATCCTCGTCGACGCACGCCGCCGAGTCCTCCTCCAGCTCGTCCACGTCCCGCTTGTTGGGCACGTCCGAGGTGGAGGCGGTGCCGCTCGTCGACGGCGTCAGCCCGGCCAGCGACTGGTCCTCGTCCGCCGCGATGCCCGACTCGTCCGACGCAGATCGCTCCGTGCCAGGTTTTGGACTGGCCGGCGACTCCTGCTTCGTCAGCGTCGTCGCCGCCTCCTCCGCCTCCTCGTCAGCATCGTCGTCTTCGGCAGCGGCGCTGGCGGCTGGCTCTTGAGCCGGCAGTGCGGCTCCGATCTGCTTCTTCTTGGTCTTGGAGCGGCGCTTCTGCTGTTGCTGCTGCTGCAGCTCTTGTTGGACCTTGTCGAGCGGCTTGCCCTCCACGTAGGCGAGGATCTGCTCCAGCGGTCTCGCGCCCTGGTAGCCGTCGACGCTCTCCGCCGAGGCGGACGACTGGGCCGCGCCCACGCGCCCGTCCGACTTGAACTGGCGCGCTACCAGCTTCTCCAGGACGCGCTCTCGATATTTGAAGGGTCGCGGGCCGCGATGCGTCATCGAATTCTTGGTGCCGTAGTGCTGACTGCGCGCCGGCGCCCGACGGTTGGCGCTGTCGAAGATGATCGGCGGAGAGAAGCGGTCGACGCCGCCGCCGCCCCCTGTGCCCCCCAGAGGCGGCTGCCCCAACGAGACAACCTTGAGCTGAACGCTGACGGCGTGACACAGGGCGGACACTAAGTGCGCCGCGCGAGCTGCTCGGACTGCGACTATACTGGTCACCGGAATTTCGACTGCGGTTAGGGGGGGGGGGGGGGGTAAAGTATTGGAGGGGGTCGGGGAATGGAATGATACAACGCAATGTGTACTTCTTGGTGAAAATAAAGTACAATGCAAATAATGCAGTATGGGTACTTTGGATCGATTGTTGCCCCTTAAAACACACGTTGTTGCCTCAACACAAGCGCAGTTTTGTCATCTAAAGGAGGATGATGTAGGAGAAAATTCCGGGGGAGGGGGGTAGCAAAAAACTGAACGTTTGCAGCTGCCCAAATTACAGATATGTCTCAAGTTGAACAAGCCTGCTGTAGTGTGACCCAAAACGCTTAACAAGTGCTATTTAGGCGTTGTTTTGGCACATTTTGGACCAAAAAGCACCGATTTACGCGTTATTTTGGTGCGAAATCTTCCACTTCGACAAAATTTTGGACGCCTCCTCCAAAATTTCCGATCCCGGACATTTTACCCGGGATGGCTCTAGACCCCCCCCCCCTCGAAACCCCCAGCCACCCCCCCCCCCCCTGGCTTTTGGACCAATCTACACGTATGGTGTAGACATGATGCACGCACACGCGTACATGTATGTACAGCGGACGCCACACGAACGCACGCACGCACACCGAACCCACCGGGTACATGGGCGACATGAGCATTTCCGGGCAGAAATTCGGGCGCGTCTCAGCTGACGACACGTCACCTGCAAATTTGCATAATTGCATACCGTATACCGGTCACATTTCCAACTTTTCAGCCCACCGGCTGATCTGTGATTGGCCGACGTTAACTCTTTCATTTCCATCGCCTCGACGACAGCACTTTTACCCGTCACTGTTGTCTTCACCTCCATTGCGTTTCCGTTCTCATCGATTCTAAAATTATAAAAATTTTGAAATATTCAATTAATTTACCCAAATTAAATTCCAGTACCCAATCTGGGACCGGCCGGGCTCGTTGGGGTTTCTGTGCTCCTCCTCGTCAATGTAAGGCAAGTCCTCAAAGTTGATGCGCGTCTCTGCCGACTGGAAATGTTTTTATATATTTTTTATTTCATCAAATATGTTTTCTTTCGAAAATAAGTAAGTACATGGTAAACAGCCGACACACACAGACAGTTACTATCGATTGCGTGAACAAGAAAGGAGTGAACAAGAACAAGAGAGCGTGAACAATCGATTGCATCAAACTTTCCAGTAAATTTAAATTTAAAAAAAAAAAAAATAAAAAAAACCGACATTCTGCATTTTCTTGGGCGAATTCTCCTCATCAGAGGAACTGGGCGGCTGCGTCGCAGGGGGCGCGGGCGCTTTGGCAACGGCTTCCGCCATGATTCCGCCTAAAAAACCTAACGATAAAGCCTAATGTAGTGCCTAAAGTCGCGCCTAAAGCTGCGCACTGGAGAAGACCTAAGTAAGATAAGCCGCGGCGGAAGAATCTCCACAAAAACTTTGCGAGACCCCACACAATCACACGACAGGGTGAAAGTTGGCGTCACTAACACGCACGCACGCACGCACACACGTACGCGTAGACAGAGTACAGTATGCCTCACAGAATAGAAAGCCGCGTTCACCCGAGTGTGTAATGCTTCGTTATTCTGCTTCGTTATTCTTTGGCGTAAATAACGAAGCAGCGGTGAAAAAATAATGAAGCGATTAGTGAACCTAGTGAAATTCGCAGAATAATGAAGATAATGCGCTAGAAATAGTTATAGATCTCATGAACGTGCCACACGAAACGGTTTAACAGTGGAAAAATAATGATGCAGCAAAAAATAATGAAGCGCTCAGTACGGTAGGATGATTTTTAAAGGTGATTTGAAATTGTTTGGCGAAATTGTTCTGTTTTGTTTTGTTGCGAAATGCGAAAGTATGTCTAATCGGATTTGGATTGGCAACGCCGCATGTGCCGCGATCTTCAAATCGAGCTAATCGGACCATCCTCTGACAGATCCATTGTTGGCACCGTCTTCAGCAGCAAAAAGCCGCCCATCTGCCGCGCAACAGGCGGCGGCGGCGACTGCTTCTTTCGCGCTGTCTGCTTTTTCCTATCTGGCAGCGAGCAATGTCATGCGGTCGTCCGTCGCGAGATTTGCGAGTACATTGTGCAGAACTGGCCTGCCCTGCGTGACTACGCAGACAAGTTCTCCTCTGCGGAAGAGTACTTGGCCAACCGGTGGGACGTCGTGGTCGAAAACGGCAAGAGCGTCCGTGTTCGACGTGGCGATCTCCGTAAACTTGGCTCCTGGGCGATGGAGTTCGAGTGCTGGGCCATCGCCAACTGGCTCGACGTGAACGTCTTCATCTACAACACGGACGGCCTTCTGGACGGCTGGGCTGTCTACGTCCCGGGCGGCTACGGCAGGTGCGACGCGCCGCAGGGCGAGCTGAAGTCCCGGCCATCTATCTACTTGCGCAATTCGTCCTGGCATTTTGAAGTGGTGACATCTGTTTAAATTTTTGCTCAAATTTGGTCTAAAAGCTGATCTGATCAGATCTTCGTTGATCTCATTGGTTGTTCTTGGGTGCAATCGTTGATCTCATGTGCAATCGCTGGTTACTTTTTGTTGTTTTGGCGCCAATTCGCATTGAGGGTAGGTTTGTGCTGGGTTGCTAATCGATGATTGCTTGACGAACACCACTCAGATGTTGCTGCCGGAATTTACTAAATGTGCGAGCCCAGATTGAGGGGCAGCCCTATTCTTTAAGATGGGGAGGCGAAAAACAGTGGGCTTTTAATCCAGTGGCCAGGGCCTAGGAAATTGGTCCATTAGCATTACGCGTGTGAGACAGACAGACATCTATAATTGTTTAAGGGGCCTCTCAGATGTTGGAGACAGTAGTTAGTTCGGGTTGAGCAGACCTTTTGAGGTAGGGAGGGAAAACAGTGGGTTCAGAACAATTCCAGCGTTCAGAACAAGGAAATTCGTTCATCACACAACCGTTTCATTATTCTTTGGCGTAAATAATAAAAATAATGAAACAGCTGTGTACAGTACACGTATGACTACACACCTAGAAAGCATAGGAGAGTTTGAGCGCAGAGCAAACCGATTCTAGAGAGAAACAAAAACAAGTGCGCCAAGGCATAAAATGATGGAAGAAAGAAAGTCAAGAAAGTGAAAAGATAATAAAGTGAAATAGCAAGATTACAAGTAGAGAACTGAAAGACAAAAACCTGTAGAATTATTGAATTTTTCATTAGCCATTTCTCATCTGAAACAGTGTATAGAAATCAATGAACGCGAAATGTCGACCCATAAATGCAAAATTATTTCGCGTGCAGTAATCTTTCGTTTCTGAAATCGTCATAATTGTCATTGTCACGCCTAATAAGAGCACGCAACACTACAACTCATCACGTACAGCCAATAACGCACCTAAATATTCACGCGAAACACGTGAGCGCTCGCCCGTTCGCTGGTGCCTCTGTGTTTGCGTCTGGGCGCACGCACGCACTGTCTCGTCCGTCCGTATGTGTGTCTGGGTTTGCGAGCGCGTCGCTTCATTGTGCGCTATAGCGCCTGATAGAGGACGCTCTGCTGCCGCTATTTTAGATAGAGAGGCGGGCGGGAAGGACCTACTTGCACGCAGCGACTAACTGCAGTACATAGGTACATTGTATAACCGTTTCCACGAGTACATGTACATGCGAGCGCGCAAAGGTTTGCCGCAAGCGCACCACGTGGCAGTTTTCTTTTCTGTCTTGCAGGTCAAGGTACGCCAAAAGATGGAAGCAAGGGGGGGGCTTGTGCCTAGCAGCGCGAAGACAGAACATCAAAAAGCAGGGGAAAACGCGTAACACGATGGTACAAACAACACAACACAACGCGCCCAGACGTGCAGTGGTCAACAACGAACAGAATACCGTAAATCCTCCAATAGAAGCCTCCCTCCAATAGTGCCCCTCCAATAGTCCCCCCCCCGGGTACGGCAAGGCTGATAGAATAGACCAGGTTACTGCAAGTAACCATAGGAAGAAATACTTAGCAAGAAAAAAGATTGATTGTTTATTGAAAAGTCGATTTTCCTCCAACAGCCCCTCCCCCCCCCTCCCATAGCGGCCCTGGGCTAAGGCAAGGTTGAAATTGCAGTTCCTGGGTCACTATTCGACGATTTTTAGAGTACAGCAACATAGAGTAAGTAGTGTACCATTGAGGCGTCGCTATGCACTCCATTAGATACTTACCTAAATTCAAATCGGCGGGATACAGTGTCCAATTTAAAAGGTAAGAGATAAGAGCATTTTTCAACTGCTACGATAATCCGCCTGTTTAGAAAGATTTGGAAATTAATTTGTGACAAACGAGCAATGCGTGCTGGTTCCATAACTTAAAACCGAGCCTCTCTCAACATTCTAATTTCTAATACTCACTAGACAAAGTATGGCAATTTATGGGAAACATGTGATTTTTGTGGTAGTGACACTATGCCCGTGTGTATTTGGTATGTTCTCAATTTTTTGCTAATATTCCTCAAAAAAATGCAAAATACAACTTTCAGCGCAGTCTCAATTTGAGAAAAGCTGTCTGTATGCAGCGGAAGACAGGATTTCCTGTAGAATTCAAAATGAATCGCTCAATTTCGCTATTTTGGGCGATTTTGGCGGCCATCCCGTCTGGCCCTATTACACTTACGGCCAAGTCAAAGTTGCCAATTCGCTTGAGAAACTCGCGATGCGAAATCCATTCCACTTTGCATTGGAAGTGGGCGACAACTTCTACTATACCGGCGTTGACAGCGAGCATAGTTTGAGATTTAATGTGGGTTTTAATTTTTTTTTTATTTGAATCTGAACGAGACTTGAGATTGAATTGAAACGTGGTCATGATTTTTTGCCTTTCCAAGTTTTCAGTAGGTTCATTTTTCTGCGTCGCACAATTTGACACTTATACATTTAGCAGTTTGCCCCATTCTTCAGCGTTCGTTCGAAAACGTGTACAGTCGGGAGCATCTGTCGTGTCCGTGGTACGTGATCGGGGGTAATCACGATCACCACGGCAACATCACCGCCCAGATCGAGTACACGCGCATCAGTGATCGGTGGTCAGTTCCCTTGACGCTTGGCACACACCGACACGCACGCACGCACGCACGCGCGCACGCACGCACGCACGCACGCACGCACGTTGCCAGGGTCTTCCCGGCCCTACACTATCTCGTCAGTTACGAAAGCTCCAGAGGCGTCACTTCTGATTGGCTGATGATAGACACGCAGATCTTGTGCGGCAGTACTGTGGATTTTCACACGATCAGTGGCGTATGGGCGCAGCTCATCAAGCAGCACCGTTTGCCACCTGACAACGATACGGCAGCCGAGTTGGGATTTCGGTGGATCGAAAAAAGGCTGGCGGAGTCAAAGTCAGTGAACCACGAGCACAGCACAGCCCCGTCTACCCCCCCCCCACCTTTATTACGCTAATCATACATAGCAAATATACCGATAACTGGGGACGAAGATTTAGGCCGACGAAACTCATCTCTCCCCCACCTCCTCCCAGAATATCGCTCAAACTCTGACAAAATTCCGTATATTTTAGTAAGAAACAACAAACAGAATAACGCTATTTCGAGCTTCTTCTGTGAGCGTTCAGTAGAGTGCCTTTCTGCGCCGTATTTTTCCCCCATGATATCTTGGTGTGCATTCTATTTTTTGCGTTCTAGACTGAAACCTCACCCACCCTATATTTCTTTGGTCTGGGTGGACCCCGCCCCCTCCCCCAAAGACCTGCGTTTTCTGGAGGTATTCCCAGCTAACGGCTGAAGTTCTATTTAGAGCGGATTATCTATTCGTTGTCGGCCACTATCCCGTCTATTCGGCCGGTTACGATGGCTCGTACGAGTGTCTCATAGAACAGCTGGTGCCCTTGATGAAGAGGTACCGTGTCAACGCCTACTTCAGTGGACACGATCACAATGTGCAGGTCCGTGCGTGCGTGCCAGGGTGTGTGTGTGTGTGTGTGTGTGTGTGTGTGTGTGTGTGTGTGTGTGTGTGTGTGTGTGTGTGTGTGTGTGTGTCGCAACCGACTCAATCTAGCACCTCCAAGTCGACGACATCACTTACATAATCTCCGGCGGCGCCTCACGCTCGGATAGGTCGCGCACCTACCGTTTGCCCAAGGAATACCTAAAGTTTTTCTATCCAACAAGCTTTCACATCAACATCGTATCACAAATGGGCTTTGCGCATGGCTCATTTGTCACTGGAACCCTTGATGAAAACGCTGCGAAGTTTGATTTCTACGATGGATTGGGCAATGCGTTGTACAGTACAGAGGTTGAACCCAGAATCCGCTAGTGAACACGCAGTGACAGACGGTTCTGCTCTTACCTGCACCTTGGTTTGACAGTGGACACCTCCAATAGTGCTAATTATGGTTATGCAGCTCATCCAGGCTGCTACTAAGCAGGTATATAGCGTTTAAACACACTAAAACACACTTTTGGCGTTCTTCTTGCCCACTGTGACATCTGCTGGTTGAAGTCGAGTCGACCAGTTGTATTGTATTTGCTTTGGCCTTTTGTATGCTACTCTTTTCCGATGAAGTGAAGCTTTTGTCAAAGACGCAAAGTTGCCGGCTACACTGCCTATCGATGTCACGCACGGCTGATTACTAGGGCTGATCAAGTGTTTGTCATGACTCTAGTAGTCGCAGAAACTTGCCTGGGTTGGTGTATTTAGCTAGGTAGGTATTGTTTGTTTACGTCTGCTGCGTCCGCTCGTCTGCTGGGGATGGCCACTCGCCCAGACCGGCAATTAGATGGCAGCGGCGGCGAAATAGCCAAAACCCGGGATGTGGCCAGCAGTGAGCGTCGTCGCCTTCTGCGTCGCGTTCTTCATGCCGGTTCTTGAGGAAAGAGAGGCACTGGCTCGAGACAAGCTGATACCGTCTGAATCGCCTCGTTTTACTCTCCAGTGGACGTTCACGCGCGTCAGCCGCTCATTCATGCGTACAGTAGGTACGTTCCCCAGTGCGCGCGTATGCAGACAGCCTTCTATAATGGCCGTTTCACCAGAAGAGCATGTGCTTCCGACAAAACAAGCGGTTTCGGAAGGGTCTCGGACCCACTCCCCCCCCTCCCACTTAAAAAACCCGGTTACATGTACATATTGACATAACCGTGAAAGGAGGGGCTTGGATGGAGTTCCTCAATTTTCCAACAACCCCCAGGAATTGTTCCAAAGTGTTTTCAACCTGTATGAAACAACAGTAAGAACTGGCTCTATGGATAACGCAGGCGATCGAGAAATTGCCAAAAAAGACAACCAACCGCCTTTCAGCCTCCTTTACAAACAGTAGCCGCAGAAACACAGGACTTCGGCTGCAAGGTGATCAGAAGTGGTTCAATATCAATATGTATCGTGAATAAACCGCTTTTCATTATCGTCAGTCAGCTCCGTTCACGCTGCCGACACAGCAGCAATGCGCAACATGTTCGCGTATCGATGTTTGTTGCACTCACCAGCGATGAAAGGGCGCTGTCTCTTGTGCGATGCAAGAGCGAGTCGAGAGAAGCAGAGAGAGAAAGAGAGAGAGAAAGGGAGAGAGAGAAACGTTCAGTGTAGAGTGACGACGACGCCTCGTCGTGTCCGTTACATATGTCATCTCGCGCGCCGCGCGACAGTATTTACGTAGTAGGATACTTGTCTTCATCGCGCCGTCTTCATAGGTCCGCGGAACTCGCTCGTTCGTTCATCCGCCCCATCTCTCCGAACACCCTCCCCCCACCCACACCCATCATCAAATGATTGGGACATGCATCGAACGGCAGCGCGACCACAATTCGCTGCCGCATCATACACGTAGGTGCAGCTGGCGCGTATTTTTGTTTTGTACGGTATACTTGGTGCCGCGTGTTTTTTTCCTCGTCTTCTCGCGCTTCGCTGCCCTCACGCCGCACGTGCCGCCGCGCTCCGCTGCGCTCGCGCGCCTCGCTCCGTTGCCTCGGCGCGGCGGGTGATGGATGCTCCGCTGCTCCGCGGCTGTCTGGGTAGCTGCGTGTGCCGAGTGGCGTACAGCCCCTCGTCCGCCATGGCAAAGTAGTCTTTTTCGCGTGCGGCGGCGGCTGCTAATCGAGGCCGGACTCGTCGCCAGCAGAAGTTGTACATACGATCAATATGCCTAGAGGAGAAGTAGAATGCAAACCCACATTGAAATCCGTATGCTAGTACAGTGCACCGTGCTACTGGTTATACGCGGACTAGTGTACGTTGTGCCCACTACATGCCCCCGTTCTGACTTTATCAATTCCGAGCGCCACTGAGTTCTGAATAATCTCATCAGCGGACAAGAGACCGCCCTTTGGAGCGCTCAATTGTTCTCCGAGTCGCCAATTCCGTGCCGAACCATTCCTGATTTGTTTTCCTCCACAGACCACTCCTTCTCAAAAAGTGACCCGCCCCCGCACCCACTCTACCCCCCAGAGAAGTACCACCACCAGCCCCCCCCCCCCCCCCGCCAGGTCCGATTCCCGATGCTATTGTGTTCAGCCGCTAGTCTTTTGTTAGTCGCATCAGAATGTTGAAAATGTGGCACACCTGATTTCATTTACACACGTATACGCAGGAATCTGCTGTGAAACGCTCTGAAAAGAATGACAGAAGATGTGACAAAACCAAACAATGTCGGGCTCAGCTCAGCCGAAACACGCACGCGCACGCACGCCCGTTCCAAATTCAGTGCTTCTGTGCATAGGTACCTGTGACCGGGTCTGGAAGAGTGGGGGGGGGGGGTAAATGGCCGAATTCTGGGGGGGGGGGTCTGGAGCAAAAAATGGGGGGTAGCCAACCATTTTTTGAGTTATACTGGTACTTTTTGGTCAAAAATGGGTATAAATAGGGTCTAAACAGTGTTATTTAGCTGTTTTATGGTCATATAACACTGAAAAGCACTGAAATAAATACACCAACATTTACTCACTTTTATCGGTTTAGACTGAGTGAAAATTCTGGGGGGAGGGTTGGGGGTCGGGCTTTGGGGGGGAGGGTTGGGAAAATTCTGCGGCCCCCCCCCCAACCCCCCCCCCCCCAGTTACAGGCACATATGCTTCTGTGTGCATGAAATTTTTCGTCAGAAACTGCACAAGCCATAGTCGACGCAACCAGCACCAAAAAAGAGCAATTTGTCGAATATCACCTTTGGCGATAAATTTTTGAAATACAGAACTATGAAGAAATAAAGGTTAGTAGAATCTCCTTCGAAAACCCAAAAAAAAACAAATCGGTTAATAAAAAACACCCCTTTACTTGACGAAGACACTGCGTCAACGAACTAGTACATGAACCTACAGTTGTCTGTCTCGGTCTTTGCATCGGTCTTCGCTGTTTGGCATGGGAAGACCGAGACCGAGACCGATGGGAAGACCGTTAATTGTGAATCAGCCTTACCATGCAATCAAGTCTTCAAGTATTCTACTTGCAATTGCACTACGGATTGGATCGGCTCCATTCAGTCACGCAATCCGCTTTTGCGTTGAAAACACGCACTTCTGCGACTTGTACGGCTTTGCTGATAATTGCATTGCATCGCATTGCAGTCGCGTTCACCAATACCTACATTCTTTCCTTTTCATTGGCGACGTATTCTCACACTGAAAGCTGCCTGGATGTTGTCGTTGGATTAGGGGCAACGCTAGGAGGCCGTCAATGGCCCATATATTGCATACCCATCTCCACGCCTTCCCATCTAGAGCCGCATAATTAGCCAAAGACTTTTGGAGGAACAACGCCATCTGTAATCTACGGCAGTGATGGCACGAGAAAATCCATCGAAAAGGAAGTCCTCGATCTAGTGGTTCCAGCAAGAATCGAACCCGGGACGGGCACCGTGCGCGCAAGAGGCCGGTTCTCTACCACTAGGCCATACGCTGCCCAGCTGCCCGGATGGTGTGCACGGACCAGTTCTGCCTCTTCATCTACGGCTCGTTGTGCGCGACCGCGTTCCTCTTTCCCTTCTACCTTCTCTTCCTCTACGCCATCTGGCGCGGCAGACGGAGGGGCACAGAGCAGCTACGCTCCTCCTTCTTCCGCATCTGTCTCTGGCTCGGCGCCGCCGACATCGAATGCCTACTGCACCAGGTAGTGTTGCGTCTGCTGCACTGGTTGGCCGGTCGAGAACGCGTCTGTCCGCTTTCAGTGGCTCCTGTCGAGGCCTGCGATGTTTGGCTTCTTTTACGAGCAGTACACCGCGTTCGACCACGTGAGTCGTGCTTGCCTTGAGCCTTGTTGGTCGTGACAAATGCCCACGACGGCAAACCCCTGATTGCTGGTGCAGTGCAGACATTTTGGAATGATCGATTAATGATCGAAAAAAAAACAAAACAAAATAACAACCCACGTTTTTCGTAAGAATTCAATCTGGGTTGCTCTAAAGGTTGACCATGCGGCGTGACCCGAACGCTAATGGCGAAAAAAAATACAGTGACACATTCAGTTCAAACTGTTTAGCAGTCGAATGTTTTTTTTAAGCTAACTCGCTTTTTTAGCCAAACTACATAGGCACTCGAGGGACGAGCCATAAATTTAGCCTCACGGAGTGTGCTGCTCATTCAGGCGCCATTCAAGCTGGGCGTGCCGCTGTCGCTGCAGTTTGTGACGAGCCAGGCAATCGGCACTGCACTGCTCGCCGTCAACCGCTGCTCCGCCGCCATTGTGCCCGAGCGATACGAACAGGTTTGGCATGCTTGCCATTCAAAAGGGCATTTCAGTGACTCAACTCTGCTGCAAAGTCGCGTCATGCACTCACTTGCAGCTGTGGAAGGGCAAGACGATGGCGCTGTCCTTCGTCGTCATGTGGGTGGTCCCCACGGTGGTGCTCGTGCTCGCGCCGCTGCTCTTCACCAGGACCGAGCTGCACCGCGTGCCCAACTCGACCATGGTCAGCTGCTTCTCTGGCCAGCTGGGATCCCAGGCTCAGCCTTGTTCCGCTGGGGACAAGAGGCATGCACGCCAGCACATGGATGTGGAACTCAACTTCCAGGAGCACGGGCGCTTGGGAGTTGGGGGGGGGGTGAAATATAAACGAGGTGTGGTTGGCCATGCGCCGACCGCTTTAGGCCATGCTGGTCTATAAGGATCCGTACACGATTCCCATCTTCGCGCTGGCCAACACGGCGCTGGTTGTCGCGTGCGCTTTCGTTGGTCTCATCTGCTACGTCGCGATCGGTTGGACGCTCTGCAGGTGCGCGTGTCAAAGGAAAGGTGTCGGGGTTCAGCGCGCCAGTACCAGATTTCCTGAACGTTCACAGACATCGGCTCTTCTCCGTGGTACGTATACACGTGCCGTGGTGGGAGTTGAACCCACGACCAAGCACGGAGAACGACGCCGTACCACTCGCTCTGTGTTACTTGTATTGCAGGGGTCGACTGGCCGGTACGGGCGGAGTGGGCGGCTCGACGGAGCTGCGGCTGGCGCTGATCGGCTTCCTGCTCTACGTGGTCCTGATGGCCTACTCGCTCGTCACGGCCCTGGTCGTCGTCAGCGTCGACTTCGACACCTACAAGGTGGGCAGCGTATGGCGTAGTGGCACAGAATCGGCCTCTTGCGCCGGCACGGTTCTTGGTTCGAGTCTTGATGGAACCACTAGATCGAGGATTATCTCGTGCCGTCGCTGTCCTAGATTACATGTGGCGTTCTTCCGTAGGTCTTTGGCTAATTATGCGGCTCTAGACGGGAAGGCGTCATGGAGTGGGTATGCTATTTGGGCCATTGACGGCCTCCCAGCATTGCTCCAAAGCCAACAACAACAACTACAAGGTGGCCGTCTACGTGACGGTGGACGCGCTGGCGCTCAGCAACCCGATCGTCATCACCGCGCTGAGCGGCCCAGTCAGGGCGG
Source organism: Paralinhomoeus sp. GSCO2_6 (assembly GCA_030248085.1). Classification (NCBI taxonomy): domain Eukaryota; kingdom Metazoa; phylum Nematoda; class Chromadorea; order Monhysterida; family Linhomoeidae; genus Paralinhomoeus; species Paralinhomoeus sp. GSCO2_6. Next base: position 5,246 of record JASAMY010003174.1, on the reverse strand, counting down.
AGCTGCGCGCGACGCTGGGTCTCAAGCGGGCCAAGACGACGAGCGCGCAGGCGGTCACGCAGCTCCGCACCACCGCGGCGCAGCCGCCGCCAGCGGTCGGGGCGTCGAACCCAGCGTAGTCGATTGGTGTTGGAATTGGAGTTGACCTTCTCTTCGGCATCTGTGTCTGCACTTGGCGTGTGTTGCTCAGCGGAGCTTATAGACTACATTTTGCAAGGCTTACGGCAAAATTCGGCGCCGTTTGCGTCGTGCACCGCGGGGCGCATCCATCGAGTAACCCTGCACGGCACACAATCCTCTAATTCTCTAGGAACGCCGTAACCAGCAACAACAGCGATTCGAACAATTCGCAGCGACAGATACACACACAAAGGTGTCTGAAGTGCGCAAACAATGGAGCGGCGCGACCAACGAACGAAACTGAAGACGCGTAGAGAAGGAAATGGGGTGGAGGGACACTAGTGGTAAAGCATCTGGAGCTACAGAATTGCACAGACACATCAATGCAGTCACCGTAGTGAGGGACGGCGAACGAACGAAGCGACGACGAGTTGAAACACCAATGACCGATAGCACCCACGAAAATGCTGCGAGACGCGTTTTGAAACATTCGGTTGCTCATACTGTAGATGTTGTACAGTTGCAGATGTACAATGTAGCTACTACATGGCGTAAACTCCCAAACGAGCGCAGTGGGCGACTATACTTTTCATCCCATATACTGTACCTTTGCAGATCGGGAGCCTCCTATTCGGGACGTTACGGTGCATTCGAGTTGCCTTTGCGAAGCGCGCGAAAACTCCGTTTAAATCCTTACGCCCTCCCCTCAAAAATTCAAAAATTGCTCTGAGTCTGACAGTCGACTGTCGCATCGATTTACAGCCTCCCTCCACTCAGGCTTGGGAAGTGGGAGTTGCGGCGGGGTTGACCGCGGCCGAGCTGATGGAGGTCATCATGACGCCGTGCAGGGTCGACACCGTGATGCTGGAGCGGCGCTCGTTAGACGTCGATGTCTTCTTCCGATCCGTGGCCGAACTCGAGGCGAACTGGCCGGCCGAGGGACACAGACGGAAAAGAAGCACTCTGAATCGGAAAGTTATTTTGAAAAATGTTATGGGAAATAGAAGGGAAGGCGAATTTTGCGTGCGATCAAGGAAGGAGGGAAATGCGAAGCTCTGCAGGCGGCAACACAACTTGAAAGTCATCTGCGTCAGTCTTGAAGTACATCAGATTGCGTCGGGCAGTTGTAGTGCGCGTGCGTGCGTGCGTGCTTGGTTGAACGAACTTGTACGCTTGTCGGTAGCGCTGCGACATGAAGCCGTAGACAAACGGGTTGACGACCGAGGCGGACCAGGCGAGAATCGAGGCGATCACGTGCACGTCCGTCTGAATATCGATTTTTGTTTTCAATTAGCATTCCAAAATACGCAGCCGCAATTCACGTGCAGCTGTGCAGACAAGCTTCTTCTGCTAAGGTATGTTGGGACAGATGTTATGCGTTACGCAGCTTATCCTTGGGCTTTACTCGCATGTCATTACCAATTACCTGGATAAGTTCAACATCGATTCAGATCTAACTTTAAAAGAAATATGCAAATGTTATTAAAACACGTTAACCTTTACGCATTAAAAAGAGTATTCAACAATTTCTCGTGCAGAGATCGGCGCGCACCATGCTGTGGTCGTCGTCCAGGACGTTGACGAGCATCAGGGGGAGATAGCAGCAGATGAAGGCGATGAAAATGGCCAGGATCATGCGCGTCAGCGACTGCTCGTCCCTCTGCGCCGACTGGGCTGCCAGCGACTCGCGGCGGACTGATAATTATTGCAGTGTTTGTTTTATATTGAATGTGAAAAATTGTGAATGTGAAAAATGTGAATGTGAAAAATGAATGAATGAACGGACTATGGCGTCCCAGCGCCGCTCTGCTGTTGCGCACGACGCAGAAGATGCGGCCGTAGCAGCAGACGATGACGAGACACGGCAGAAAGAAGCCCAGCAGAAAGAAGAACTTCTTGGGAGAGCCGCCTAATTGTTTTAATTAATTAATTAATTATCGTAACCTATCCATGATAGCCTAGCGTGAGATACGCAATGTGAATGCAGAAGTCGTCTCCGAAGGTCAATCAGTCAGTAAGTAATTCTAGAGTTTTTGCAATTGGAAAGCTACTGTATTGATATATCTACCGTAACATCTCCAATAAAGCACAAGGGAACGTCGATTTACTGGAGCACTACTAGAGGGCCACTATTCTGCTTCCTTCAGTTTCTTTCTACTGCTGTCAGAAATTCACTAGAGAAGCTCGAGCAAAAAAATCAATAAAGCGTACCGTTTTCGTCTTCCAAAACGGTGCACGAGAACGTCTGCGCCTTGTAGCCAAAGCGGCCCCACACCCCAAACAGACTGGGCAGTAGCAATCCGAGAGGAAACAGCCAACAGAAGAGAATCATTAGAGCCACGTTCCGGGGACGGTAGATCTATAAATCGGAGTATTACGATAGAATTTTGGTGCAATCGCACGCACGCACGCATAGCCACGCGCGCGCGCGCGCGCGCGCACGCACGCACGCACGCACGCACGCACGCACGCACGCACGCACGCACGCACGCACGCACGCACGCATGCACGCACGCACGCACGCACGCACGCACGCACGCACGCACGCACGCACGAACGAACGCACGCACACACGCACGCACGCACGCACGCTTGAACGAAAGACCGCACGCACGCACGCACGCACGCACGCGAGCACGCACGCACGCACGCACGCACGCACGCGAGCACGCACGCACGCACGCACGCAAGAAAACCCACCCTGTCGTACGCGCCATAGTGTGCGATGAGAACGTATCGATTGATGGTGACCGCAGTCATGTTGAACAGCGACGCCGCGACGTTCATGTAGAAGAACAAGGGGAACAACTGGCACAGCGTCTCGCCCAGCGTCCAGCGTTGGTAAGCGAATCTGCCATTCGAAAGCGGCAAACCAGTATCGCTTGTTGCAGTATGCAATGCTTTTTGTTTCGAAATTGGTATTGTGTGTCGTTTGCATTCACGCTTTTTCTTTGCATCTTAGTGCGTGCGTGCGTGCGTGCGTGCGTGCGTGCGTGCGTGGGTGCGCGCGCGCGTGAAACGAGAGGATGGCGCGGCGCACCTGACGGCCGTGATGGGCAGGTTGAACGCGCAGAAGAGTAGGTCCGTGAGACAGAGGCTGAGGACGAAGACGCTGGTCGCGTTGGCCCGTAGTCGGCGCGACATGGCGAGCGCGCCCACGGTCGCGCCGTTGCCCAGGACGCCGACGACGATCAGGAGCAGACAGGCGGCGAGCGCCAGCGCCGTCGAGGACGACGAGTAGACGACCACTCGACTGACGCCGATCGGCTCGGTCGAAGAGTGGTTCTGCTCCATGCTGTGGGACAGTTGAGGAGAATGCTGCAAGCATGAGAAGCCGGGTGAGAATGAGAAGAGTTAGAGCGATAGCTCAGCGGTAGGGCGTCGTCTCGAAGCTCGCGAGATCGGGGGGTTCAACTGCCACTACGGGACCATTGAGTTGCACTAATGCTTCTGCGCAAGGGGTGAACGCTCTCATTGCCTGGGAGTCAAGGAGGCCTATTCCTGCTAAAAAAAGGAAAAGGAAAATAGGTAGTCGAGCTAATTTTGTATAGAAGAAAAAAGTGTTGAACAGAGCTGTCCGACCGAGCGTTGTTCTGTTGCGGGTGAAATGATAGAGACACTATAAATAGGTACATAACATTGACAATCGTGTGTACGTAAAGAAGATTAACAGGGAAAGGGGCTTGTGTGAGGTGTGCCCTAGAGAATGCAGAAAAGGAAATTCAGCTATATAGCTGTACTGCGCACTATCTTAACTCTTACGCAAACAGGCTTGCATACAAGATTTGTTCAGTGGGTAGGAGCGTGGTACACGCACAACACCTGCATGTACACTGTACATAACACGACAGCAATAGAAGGGTACGGGGCGACTGTCATAGATCTTTCAATGCGCACTTTGATCTAAAAATGTGAGCAATTTCCCTGAAATTTTCTTAACCGTGACAAATCATAAACTTTGCTAAGAAAGCACAAGAAATGTTGAAAACAAAAAATTTGACATAAACCTAGCGAATACGGCCAAAAGCGGACTGGATTTGCATAATCTACAAGTGGAGCGGTTTTCGCTCCAAGTATGACAGTGCTGCGCACACGCCAAGTCATACAGTTTGGAGAGGAGTGGGAAGGCGGCTGTAAACTTCGCTTCTCTGCCTTTCCCATAATAAATGGGCGTCGTCGGCGCTGGCGCCGACGGGGCGCCCCAAAAAACCGAATCTGTTCGCGTGGGGGCGTGTCTGGCGGTGCGGCTCGAATTTCAAACGTCGCGCGCCGCCGACGATCTACTAAGCGCGTTGGCGTTGGCAGGCGGCTCATAAAGGGTTTGGGGAGGGGGGGGGGTGGCTGGCACTAGCCGCCAGGGCAGGGGGGGAGGGGACCGAGGGGAACAGTTGTCGTGATTCGTCCGTCGTCCCTCGTTGGCAGCGCGCGTGCGTAACTCGACGCCACAAAGCGGTTTCGCGTCGACGTCTGAGCCAGTGGTGCGAGGAGACAACGATTGAACGGAGCGCGTCACCTGTCGAAGCGGAGAAGGCACCGATGAGCGAATTGGTCTCTGCGGAACAAAGAGCGATTGGTTCCAATCGTCGACAAAGCGCTTATAGTCGACAGCTGCTGGAGGGGAGCGGGATGATCGAGGAATGGAGGGGAGATGGAAGAACGGAGGGGGATAGACGATTAAACGGTGGAGCGTGGTTTTAAGGCCTTGGTTTTTGCAAAGATGCTGCAGAAGGTAAAACGTGTCTGCGCATATGCAGTGGTAGAGTGCGAGTACAGTTGCTCGTTCTGCACAGTCAGGATGAATCTATACTGACTTTGCAGAAATTGTTCTCGATTTCACAAGGGCAGGGAAACCCAACGCCGAATTCAACGCACTCACGCTTTTTTCATCTTCTATGCAAATGTACTGAGTTGGGTGAAACTACCCACTTTGGAATGGATGGAGACTAGGGATGAGCACTGCCCTGCACGATGGTCCATTTAGGGAGGAGGGGGCGCAATTATAGGGGGGGGGGGGTTATAAACTCAAAGTGGTCTTATATAGTGCTGGGGGAATATACAGTGTTGCGTCATCCAAAATAGTGTGACTTCAGCGGAAATAGTGTTGAAATTATATTTTTCCCCCAGCC
>JASAMY010000204.1:0-30162 GCA_030248085.1 Paralinhomoeus sp. GSCO2_6 | reverse complement strand
CCCCGCAACTGTATATTCCTTGCATGCATCGAATAGTAATTGTCAAAATGTCGGAAGTCCACGCGAAGGACGCCTATGTCGGCGTCGCCGTCGAGCCGGAAGTCTCCGGCCCTGTTGACAATTTCGAAAAGTCGAAAAACGTCGCAAAAAACGAGACATTGGCTACAGAAAAGGCGTCGGCGGAGGCTGACGACGAGGAGAATGGGCCGACTGAAACGAAGAGGCGCAAATTAGCGGAATTGGAGGAGGAGGACGAGGACTTGGAGGCGCCCGTTTGGAAGGTGAAGAGGGGAGGGGACGGAGAGAGCAGCCGCTCCTGTCCCTACCTCGACACCATCGACAGGTGATGGATCCACTCAGTCCATGGCCGCTTAGAGTATATCATCATTGTCGATTTAACAAAACAACAACAACACCCCGTTACCCCTGAGTTTCTGAAAATCTCAGATGCACCCCCATAGGTCAGGTCAGGCTCAGGGGGGGGGGGTCTAGGGTGGGTTCACCCCCCCTGGCTATAGCCATCCCGCTTTTTTGCGGGAGCGAGGCCCCCCCCCCCTGGCCATTGCCATCCCAGATTTGCTCATTTGACATTGGATGGATTTGGATTTTAATTTTTCATTTGGATTTGACATCCCAGAGGCCAGATGACTTGCGGGAAACCCTCTCTCAAATATTAAAAAAATGGGTAAGTATGCGTGTTTTTGTTTCATTTTTAGCATAGTGTGAACCAAAAACCTTAAAAAGTGCTATTTAGGCGTTGTTTTGACACATTTTGGACCAAAAAGCACCGATTTACGCGCTATTTTGGTGCGAAAATCTTCGACCACCCCTCCTCCAAAATTTCCGATCTGGCGGGAGACCCCCATAGGTGTAGATTGGTCCAAAAGCCAGGGGGGGGGGGTGTCTGGGGGTTTCGAGGGGGGGGGGGTCTAGAGCCATCCCGGATAAAATGACCGGGATCGAGAATTTTGGAGGAGGGGTGGTTTAAGTGGAGGATTTTGCACCATAATTACGTGTAAAATGGGTACGTTTTGGTCTAAAATGGGTCAAAATAAGGTCTAAATACCACTTTTCAGGCGTTTTTGGGTCATACTACACTGAAAAAGAAACAAAAACACGCATCTTTGCCCATTTTTTTTAATATTGAGAGAGGGTTTCCCGCAAGTTCTCCAGGATGGCGATGGCCAGGGGGGGGGGGGTCGCTCCCGCAAAAAAGCGGGACGGCCATAGCCAGGGGGGAGGTGAACCCCCCCGTGACCACCCCGGGGCCCACCTTTGGAGACCCCACCACCCCGAAACACCCAGAGACCCCCCTGGCGTTTGGACCAATCTACCGCTCTGTGCACCCCCCCGGATGAGTAAGCGTCGTCTGACGTCCGTACACTTGTCAATGTGTTGATGCGATTTCCGTCACGCATCATGGCGTCACAAGTTCACAACACTCAGTTCAGTACTCGCAGTCACTCTCGTAGTCTCCCACCATTGCCCTTTATCATAGGTGTAACTGACCATCGAAGCTGGTGGGGGGGGGGTTGAATCCAGGATTTTTTGAAAGTCGCTGGGGGTGACCTGCTGCACGACCAAATTTGATACAGTTTCTCATTTTCCAGCCTCAATAATGAGTAATGACCTAGAAAATGCTTCATGTATGCTGAAAACACAGCGCCGCAGGCAAAATTTGGTGAATTGTTGGACAAAAAATACTGCTCACAGGTCTGAAAACACCATGGGAAGTATGAGAAACACATCAGCCATAGGGCTAACCTGCAATGAATGAGTGCAGTTTGGACTTTTCGTGCAGGATTGACCGAAGCTGAGGGGGGGGGGAGAGAGTGACCTGTACCTACACACTACCAGTACCCAGTGTTACATCATACACCTCATACATCATGCCCTTTATGCCACCATGGCGTTGAAGCTGGAGCAATTTTCCTAACTCGTCGCGTTAACTAATTCAACCGCTTCTATTTGCCCGTAAATACTCGCAGTGAAACACTTCCTTCAGGGCGGTGCTGGACTTCGATTTCGAGAAGCTCTGCTCCATTTCCCTCTCTCATCTCAACGTCTACGCTTGTCTCGTATGTTTTGCAGTTTTTTCGTTGACATTTATCTATTTTTGATTTCCAAAAGTTTTGCAGGTCTGCGGCAAGTACTTCCAGGGCCGGGGCACGAACACGCACGCGTACACGCACAGCGTGGACACTCTGCACAGGGTGTACCTGAACCTGCAGACGCTCAAGTTCTACTGCCTGCCCGACAACTACGAGGTCATCGACTCCTCTCTAGACGACATCAAGGTTGCCCTTGCCCTACGTCTTGCCCCATGCGTGCCAGTTTGTGTGTGTGTGCGTGCGTGCGTGCGTGCGTCTGTAACATGCATGTAACATGCCAAATGTAACATGCCATGCATGTTACATGCAAAAACATGCCTGTTTTTGAAGAGGCCATTCTGGGGGGGGGGGGGCGGTAAGCAGATTTGTATGTACTGTAAAAAATGTACCTAAATAGTGTCTAATTAGGCACTTTTGGCAAAAATAGGCGATAAATACCGTTATTTGGCTGCGTTGGGGCAAAAAAAAAAACACTGAAAAAAACCTAAAAAAACGCTGGAAAACAAGTTGGAAAACTTCAGAAAAATTTTAGGGGGTGGGGGGCTGGGGAGGGGTAAAGCTTCCGACTGGGGGGGGGGGGGGGGGGGGTGGGCGGGTAACACCCCAGTTACATGTATGGTCTGTAAATGCGTGCGTACGTGCTTGTGCATGCGTGCGTGCGTGCGTGTTCCCCTTACATGTGCATTTCCCTTTCCAGTACGTGCTGCGTCCCAAGTACACCAAGGCGATGATTCGCCAGATGGACACGACGCAGCGCGCCTGCAGAGCGCAGGACGGTGCGTGGCGGCGCGCTGCAATTTACGCAAGTTGCTTGTGTGTGCACGCCAAAGTGCTTGTGCTGCCATTCAGGCAAGATCTACTACCCCGGCGTCATGGGCCTGAACAACATCAAGGCGAACGACTACTGCAATGTCGTGCTACACGTCAGTAAACCGCACCATATCTGTGACTGGGACCTCCTGGCGCATGTTGTCCCCCCCCCCCCCCCCCCCCCCCGCAGAATCTTTCAGCGATTTACTAAAGTGATGAAAGTGAGTGTTTGGTGCCGCACTTCTGCGTTGTTGACTATTAATCGGCTAAATATCGCTAGTTAGACCATTTTTTTCCGAAAAGTACATATTCAGGCAGGCTATTTCGGTGAACGTTTCCATCTGCTCCCCCTCTCTTGATTGACATTTACCCCCCCCCCCCGCCTGACCCTCAACTCAAAGGTAGTTCACAGAATTTCCCAAGGGCGCGTCTAGGCGTTGTCGCACGTGCCGCCGATTCGGAACCACTTCCTGCGCGAGGCGAACTACGCGCGTACGCGACGCAAGGCGGGCGACAAGCTGGCGCTGCTGCCCCAGCGCTTCGGCGAGCTGCTGCGGAAGCTGTGGAACGCGCAGGCGTTCAAGGCGCACGTTTCGCCCCACGAGATGCTACAGGCGGTCGTGCTCTGCAGCCAGAAACGCTTCCAGATCACCAAACAGGGTAAGGACTGTACAGAGAGACTGACGGACAGCGAATCAACAGTCAACATATGGAACATTTGCTGAACGTGAATTGCTGACAGATTCCCAACGCACGCACAAGCCAATTCGTGTGGTGTTTGTCTGATTTTGAACAAATGAGAAGGTCCGTTTTATTACGCAATTACGCAATTTCAGCTGATAGTCATGCCGTAAATCCTCCAATAGTGCCCCTCTGCAATAGTGCCCCCGGGGCATGAAGTGCCATACGATTTGCGTTATACAGGGACATAAATCAAGCGGTAGTGATGTAGAAGTGGTGTGTACACAGCTATGCCCATTAATGAATGACATTCCAGGTACTTTGAGCTGTTTTGACACCTAAAAAAAAACAAAAACCGAAAATTCCAATAGTGCGCCTGGTAGGGCGAGGTTGAAAGTATATTCCCCAGGGGCACTTTTGGAGGATTTACGGTATGTATGTCCGTTCAGTTACGCTTCGTTACGTCATGAAAAAGGTGTAACTCTCACCGAATGTTTCAAGTTACGAATATGTCATCTGAGACTTACGTCTCGTCATTTCTAGATCGCTCTCTCAGACTCTTATGTGCGTACATCCAGATCTGTCAGCAGTGTTCCACACGCTAGTGCGCGTGCGTTGTTTGGCTACTTTCGCTATGGTGGATTTCATCTGTCTCTATTTCTTTCGTGATATCTGTACGTGGTATTCTTGTTCTTTTTTCCTCTCGTAGGGGACGCTGCGGAGCTGATGGGCTGGTTCCTGAACACGCTCCACCTGTCGCTGCGTGGCACGAAAAGGGCGGAGAGTTCGGTGCTGTATAGCACCTTCAGGGGAAGGATGCGCGCCTACACGCGCAAGGTCCCTCCCGTGGACCTCACGGACGCCGAAAGGGTGCTGCGACTTCAGGCTGGAGAGTTTGCTGGTGCTGGATTCTTTGGAGCATCATACCTTTAACCGGGCACAGGCGATGAGGGGGAACCCAAAGGGAGGCGGTGGTGCAGATGCCCAGAAGAGAGAAATGGCGCACCGAAATAGCGTCAAAATATGCACTTTTGGTTATCTAGAGCGCTATTTTGGTGTTATATTGTCGCAAACGCGAAGAACACAAAAGCACACTTTAGCACTTTGGGCAGTTTGGAAAACTTTAAAAGGAATGCTTGGGTGGGGGGGGGGGGGGGTCTTCGTTACAGGTATTTGGAGGTGCGGTGTCGTCGTAGGCTTGTAGGACAGTGCATAGAGTGCTGGTGCAGTGTCTCCATTTGGGCATCGCTGAGTGGGGTAGCAGTTGTGTTGTTCAAACGCGATGCAATTTCTGCACGCCTTCAGAGACGCAAGAGGAGCTGCCGTTTCTCTACCTGACCTTGGATCTGCCCCAGGCGCCCTTGTACCGCGACGCGCTCCTGCAAAAGATCATCCCTCAAGTGCCCTTCATCAAACTCTTGGAGAAATTCAACGGAGTCGCCGAAAAGGCTCGCTCGTCAGCTTCTGTTGAAATTTAAAAATTTGAAAGTTTGAATTTCGTTCAGGAATACAAGACGTACATGGAGAACTTTATGAAGCGCTTCGAGCTCCTGGAACTGCCCGAGTTCTTGATCGTGAACATCAAGCGGTTCACCAAGAACCAGTGGTATATTGAGAAGAACCCCACCATTGTCAACTTTCACATCAAGTGGGTTTTGGTCGACACGCGCGCACGCACGCACGCACGCACCTGCTCGCACGCATGCACGCACTGGCTTGCACGCACCGACATGCACGCACGCACGCACGCACGCACGCACGCACCTGCACGCACCGGCATGCACGCACGCACCAGCACCCGCGCACACACGCACCGGCACGCACGCACCGACGCACCGGCACGCACGCACGCAGGCGTCTACAAAGTCTATGTGGGTTGCAGCAACGTGGACATGTTCGAGCTGTTGGCGGCGGACAAGCGCGCGGACGCGCAGTACACCACGTACGACTTGGTCTCCAACATCGTCCATGACGGCAAGCCCGAGGACGGCACCTACAGAATTCAGCTCAAGCACAGAGTGCGTAGCCTTGCTTGATTTTCATTTTTCGACGCACATCGAACAATCGTATGTGTGTGTGAAACTGGCCCGATGAATTGCGTGTGAAACATTCTTTGGAGTATTTTCCGTAACCAACAACAGTTTTTTTTTTGTGTCGATTGGCTTAGCTAAGGCTTGTGTTGCCTATCACGCGGAGGGTGTCTTCATCAAGGTGGGGGGGGGGGACTCCCTGATGCACCCCCGTCCACTAACTAATATTGTAAAATGCATTTTAATCTAAAACGTATAAATAATCGCATAGCGAACGTTGTCAAGGATGACGATTCCTATTGGTGTTCTTCAACTGCGTTTTGGCTAAGTACCGAACATAAAACATTTTGTGATTGTTTTTCTTTTCTGAAAAATCGGTTCACACAGAACACGGGCAAGTGGTTCGAGCTGGAAGATCTGCACGTGACGGAGATTCTGCCGCAGACGATCACGCTGACCGAGAGCTATATACAGGTTCGGAAACTGGTTTAATCAATTAAATATTCAGAAAAAATTGCAGAAAATTGACGCTTCAGGTCTGGCAACTCAACAAGACAAAAACCCGTCAGGAGAGAATGGGCGAAGTGGAAGAGATGGACGCGCAATTGGAGCTGCCTCAGGCGGCGTCGACGAGCGCGATTTAATGATTTTTTAATTAAATTAAAACTTGAAATCGTTGCATGCGAGGCATCTCTGTTTCCTGTTTCCATTCGTTGTGTTGGCGTTTGCGCGTGGTGCAGAAATGCATTGGTCCTTAGACGCTTGTCGTTTTGCCAAGCACTGGTAGCTATTTTGGTGCGCTCTAGCATGCCGGTAAAAAATGTCGAATATTTCGTTTTTGTTTTTTCAAATTCCTGCAGAAGAAGGAAAATGTCGGACGACGACGAGAGAACGCTGCCGCTGAGCGTAGAGAGCGCCGCCGAGTGGCAAGTGTTCGAGGTCGACTTGGGCGGTCAGGAGCGGTACCTCGAGTGAGTTGGGGGGGGGGGGGGTTGTTGGAGATTCGTTTCAACCGCTGTCGCCAGTGCAGACCTGAGACTTTCGGGGACCACGTGTCGCGGCTGGCGCACAAGGTCGACTGGCGACAGCTGACGAGAGAGCGCGTCGATGGCCGCTGCTCCACCTTTGAGAAAGTGAAAAGTGCGCATTGCTGGGATGATCGGCTGACTACCGTTATCTACTCATTACAGTGTAAACTGCTTGATTTCTCCATTTGCAACGTAGATGTAATTCTTGTCTCTAGTGGGCACTATTGGACAGGGACACACGGCTAGGGAGGGGCGGTATTGGTGGGTGTACGGTAATTTGACGTTTCAATTCATTCCACAGCGCAGCCCTCCAAGAGGTCGAAGCAGTATGCGGGCGCGGAGAGCGCCGCCGGTGTCGTATCAATATGGGTTTGCCTGCAAAATGGGTTTCACAAACCCATATTGCTGCAAAATGGGTTTGTGAAACCCATATTGCAGGCTCAAAGACGTGCAAAATGGGTTTGCATGGCTGCAAAATGGGTTTGCGCTCTTGTTACTCGCTAAAGGAGTGTGCTTCTCGTTACAAAATTGTTCTGTATCCATGTTTTGGTAATCCCGTTGCACAGAGTTTGCATGATGATGGACGCGGATGATTATAAATCGGCTTCTAGCGTCTCTGGCGATTTCGATCCACAAACTTACACGACGTCGGCGCAAACATTACAGACGAATGTCAACGTCGATGCAACTGGTAAATTCAAAAGTGATAAAATTAAAATAAGTTTTGAGTAGATCCGAACACTGCGACGTTTCAACGCAATTGGCATTTGCTAACGCTGAAGCGTCAAGCATTACTCGATGAGTGTGAGGTTTGAGTGTGGTTGTGAAGCCTACGTCGGCGCAGCAGCATAATGTAGGATTTTTTCAAAGGAGGGGCGAATACTACAAGATTCTATTAAATCCACTGAACGTTGAACGACCCTTGCACACTTGATGGACCTACTTAAAATTTCGAACAGGATACATCTAGGAAAACAAAATTTTGGCCGTATTGCGAATCAGAATTGCCACGCGCAAAATCGTGGAAGTCACTATTGCGATAACTCTCTTAGCTGATTGCCACAGTTGTGATTAACCGATCATCACCCAACTTTGAGGGAAATAACCCCGGCAAATGCACGAACGTCGCCCAAGATTGTCGTTGGTCAAAGTCGACAAACGCAGTGGCGCGACGCAATGGTTGCGTGCTGGGGCGGGCAGCTCATGGACAGCTGCAATGAGCATGGCAGGATCAGTCCATTGCGACTACTTTGTGGGCGATGCAACAATCCCTGGAGCACACACCCTCACAGCTAGACGACGATAACAACTGCGATCAGTAAAAAAAATCGCCAAAATGGGCCTCTTCGCACACAGGCGTGTTGGGTACACTGATATTTGTAATACGTTGTTCCGATTTCGGCCAGACTAAATATAGGCCAGATTTTATACTTCTCGTGTATAAAATCTCAAGCCGATCCATCAAGCGGTGCAAGAGTTATTCCAAATGCACATCCTATACGACTTCGAAAATGATTGTGCAAGATTGACGAAGATGAGGATGCGACAAGAGACTGTGTGACCGATATTGGCATTAAAAAATCGATTGTCTTGATGAAGCGTGCATATTAGACGCTCAAACTGACACCGAAGCAAAACGATTATACGTTATAGATGCAGCAAACCCATTTTGCAGGCCGACAAACCCGTATTGTCAGCAAAATGGGTTTTTGAAACCCATTTTGCAGCAAACCCATTTTGTCACGTCACCGGCGCCTCCGAGAAGAGAGACGAGGCGGCCAAGAAGATGGTGGCGCCGACTATGGGTCCCTGGCAGAAAGTGGCCAATTCCCTCAAGTAAACTCTGCCGCACGCACGCACCGGCACGCACGCACGCACCGGCACGCACGCATGCACCGAGCAGGCACGCACGCACTGGCACGCACGCACGGCGCGCGCGCCGGCGCGCGCGCGCCGCGCGCCGGCCCCCCGCGCGCGCCCCGCGCGGGCGCGCGCGGGGGGGCGCGGCAGACAAGTGACTCGTGACCTTTATCTAGCGAGAGCCTGCGCCAGTGCAACCAGCTGTTGGACGCGGTCGTGCTGGCGCAGCACGGCTTTCTCAGCGCCGCCGTCACCGCCCCACCGCAGGCTGGTCCCCCCGGCCGTCCACCGGCGCCTGGCACCCCCGCCCCGGGGGACCCCAACCACAGCGAATCCCTGCTCGGCAAGGCCTTCGCGACCATCGTCAACAAGGAGGTGCGCGGCCTGCTGCTGTCCGACTACTACACCCCAGCCAGCCCAACTATCTACACCTAACAACTCTCAAGCGGACTTATTTCTCCCGCATTCCCATGCGTGTGCCCTGTCGGTGGAGATCGTACTTGCAGCCTGGTCAGCCTGAGGGAGGAGTCTGAACAGACCGTTGCTAGGCATAGTGGGGAGTAAATGTATAGAACGAAGAAATTTTCTCGCCGAAGTTGTGCCAATTGTGGGTACTTTTTTTGGGTCCTAAGATGTGCTAAATAGGGTGATTGTCTATTAGTGACTTATGGTAAACACCACATATGCTGCAAAAACACTCGGTTTTATGATTGTGCACAGATTCACTGGCGGATCCAGGGGTGGGGGAAAGGGGGAATTCCCCCTCCCGAAATCGGAAATCTAGGGGGGGGGGGAAGGGATAGGCGGTGGGAGACGAAACACGCCTAGTGGGCCTAGTTTTCAGCATAAAATTGCTTGTAGGTGGTCAAAAACAGTAAAATTTTCGCCTGCGGCGCCATTTATATTCGTTAATCGTCGAAAATGGACCGATTAGGTGTCCAAACCACTGCCAAAATGGCCCAACATCCAAAAAGTTCGACAGGGTCTTCCCTTCTGCAAAATTCCTCCCCCCCCCTCCGAAATTTTTTTCTGGATCCGCCACTGCACAGATTCGAGACATTCTGGTGGCTCGGGGACTTCCGGCTGGGATGGAAGGGGGGGGGGGCTGCGTGCGGAACGCAACCTGACCCCCCCCCCCCTCCAGTTACACCTCTTGGTAGGGGGGAGGCAGAGACTAGTGGTTGTGCTGGCCGTGTTGCAGACGCTGCTGGAGGCTTCGCAGCGCCTGTCGTTCGTCTTCTCGGCGGCGGAGCAGAGCGTGGGCAGGGGCGATCGGTTCGTGGAGGCCGTCAAGGCCATCAGGCGCAACTACCGCATCCGCAAGGCCGGCGGAGGGGCCGTCCTCATCGGAGACCTCGGCTACAGCACCTGTGCGTGCGGCCTTGCTGCTGACCACTGGACTGAACAGTCGTCCCGTGAACCCTTGCACAGTGACCCCCCCCCCACCCCCTTTGGGCAGCATACGGCCTAATGGTAGAGAGTCGGCTTCCTGCGCACACGATTCTGGATTCGACTCTCGATGGATCCACTAAAACGAGTATTATTTTCTTATCCATGCATTTGCTCGTGCTGTGCTACCACTGCCCTATATTACAGATGGCGTTCTCCCGAATGTCCTTGGCTAATTAGCCCCTAATCCAACCACCCCCCCCCCCGTGTTGGTCTTTTGGGGGATGGGGAGGGGGTGAGTGGTAGTGCTGCTGCTCCCTTTTGGGGGGGGGGGGGGCACCATTGGAGTAATTGCGGCGGTGGGATACAGTGTCCTTTTCTCGCTGGCAGACGAGCGTTCGTACGAGCCAAAGGCGATCTTTGAGATCCGCAAGAGCAGCAAGGCGGCAGAACAGCCCATTCGACTCGTCCTGCCCAAAAGCCTGGAGAGGCCGGCCCGGCTGAGAATCGAAATCGTCAGGGGTACGTACGTGCGTGCGTGCGTGGATTCGCTAGCCCATGGCTGGATGGAATTGTTGTACCTCGCTGTGGTGCGTCTGAAAGCCCATTGGTGGGGTGGGCAGGCTCTCCTAACTCAAGTTCAGATTGTGTACGAGTTCGAAATTACTCGATTTTTTAATCAAATTTAACTTCAATTCAGACGACGAGTCGACGACGTCCAGACGAGGCCGCGTCTCGCTGCGCTTTCCGAAAGAGACGACGACGGGCTCGACGCGTCGCGAGCCAGAGTTCGTGCGGACGCTCGGCAGCGCCCAGCAGACGCTCATCGCCAAGAGACTCTTTGCTGACGTAAGTGAAGACGACGGGGGGTGGGGTGTGGTTCATCTTCTCGCCCTAGCAGCGGGCGATGGGGGTGGGCTTGGTCTTTCGTGGTTGTTTTTGGGTTGCGAGCAGTGTGCGTGTATGTACCAAAGCGCTCGCACGCACACATCCGCCGCATCACCGCGCCAAAGAAGAAGCCTTCCCCACCGCAGTCATCATGACACCGCCCCCCTCCCCCCTCTCAGTGCGCTGGGGACGGGTGATGGCGGCGGTGGTGTGGTGTGCGAGCGAGTGTGCTGGCATTTGTATAGACTGCTCACGAAATCGCCCCTAGTGAGTGGTGGGTCCCGGCGACGGTGGGTGCAGCGGCAGCGGCGGCGCGTCAGTGTTTAGCTGTCGAACGAGGCGGTGACTCTGTCGGAGCGGTTCTCGACGACGCGACGCGACGAGCTCCTGGTCAAGCTCAGGGAGGACTACCTGCTACGCGTCAGTCTGCGCACAGAGGGACAAGACGCTGACGACGAACACGATAACGACGGACCCCGTGGAACTGATGACACGGATGGCGACGTACGCCACTGCGCACGCACGCACATGCACGCACGCACGCACGCACGCGCGCACACACGCGCACACACACAGACACACACAGGCGGCCTGTGTGCAGGACGACTTCTTGGAGCGCCTGCTGCTGGCGGAGCTGTTGCGCCGTCTCAACGCGCCGCCGGACGCCGTGCTCGACTTCAGTCCCTTCGCCTCCCTGCCCATTCACAACTTTCCCTCGGCCAACTTCAACCTCATACGCGACCAGCTCGGCGCCGCCGCACCCGCGCTCAGAAAGGTGACTGGCAGAGGGACTGGTCTAAACCGGTTTGAACCGGAAACCGGATTTTGCAGCGCCAGGCCAGGCCTCTGCGCGGAGAGGAGAGGGCCCACCTGCTGTCGGGCATAATCGAGCTCTGTCTGCAGTACATCCTCTGCAAGCGCACGGAGTTTGTATTGAACCGGTTTGCGCGGGAAGCGACCGAAGTCAAGGTGCGAGGCGGCTTGCGCCGCCAAACCGGTGTGGAAACCTTGTCCGTGCGCGCGCAGGTGTCCTGGCGGTGGCTGTTCAACCGCGCGACGCGCGCGCGCGTCCAGGTGATACTCGTCAACTCGTTTCACGAGAGCTCGGCCAAGTATTCTTTCTGTTTGAATTTTTGTTTTAAAAATTTTAAATTAAAATTCAAGGTCTTCCTTCGCGCTCACGGTCTCGCCGCACTCGATCGGCGTGTGGGGCCGCGACGAGCGCGAGCGCGTCTGTCTGGGCAACTCCGAGCAGCTCATGGACATGCTCAAGGAGCAGGTCGGGTTCCCGCATTTTTTGAATTTTTCTTCAAAAATTTCGGAATTTTTTTATCAGGTGACCCAGCACCTGGCCGCCTCGGTAGTGCAGCACTGCACGCGCGTCAACGGCTGGACGCTGCTGTACGCCAATGGGAACGCGACCACGCGCGTCGACGCGACGGGACAGCTGCTGGCGGATGACGACACGGCAGATGCTGACCGCTCGACCACGAGCGTCGGCACCAGACCAGTCGTCATCCTCGCCAATGGCGCCAACACGCGGTCCGTGCGTGCGTGCGTGCGTGCCTGCGACCTGCGTGCGTGTGTGCGTGCCTGCGACCTGCGTGCGTGCGTGCGTGCCGCATCCTAAGTTCAATTCCAGCTGGGTGCGCGTCGTGTTCGGCGGCCCGAAGCCGCGCGTGGACGTCGCCTTCAACGACGAATGTCTCTCACCGTCATCGTCGTCGCCGGATAAGGAACAGAGCATTGACGAGCCGCAGCAGAGCTCCGTCGCCGATGTGGGCAGCTTCAAGCGGGTCGACTATGATAGAATGGCCGGCGACTGCTGCCTCGGCAAGCTGCAGCTACTGATGGCCGTCCTGTGACACGAGACTGATGCCAATGCGCTTCGGCACCGCTTGCCCTTGTTAGACGTGCGTCTAACCGTCGCTCTGCATCGGTAAAAGGGAAATTTGCGGACGCAGCGATGGAGCGCGCTCGCCGAGCCAGTGGTTTACTTGCGGTCGAAACGCGTGCCATTCGCAAGCGGCTGGCTGGAAGCTCCGACGTAGCCTCATCTTGTGCAGGGGAAGGAGAACACTGCGTAACAGTTGTAGTGAAAGTTGCTGTTTGTCACTGTGTGTTGTGTCTGCTCCGGTCCGCTTCGATGATCTCGGGATTACCAAAGAGGGAACACGGACTCGGGGATCAGTGGATCACCAGAATGAAGGGTGTTGAAATTTGGATAGGATAATTGTCTTTTGTCAAATCGGTAAGGCTTGTATAAATTTAGTTGATCAAGTTCTGTAAATGTATGATGTTTGCGCACACGTGGCATGAAATCGACGGCAACACCCGAGACCTCGTGTGTTCAGCATGTTGCAGACTGATTGTCTATTCCGATGCCTGCCATTCGCAAGTCATCGACGTTGCCGGCACATTGCGTTGCGTTGCGTGGTTCACGGGCCGCTTCGTTAATTCTGTTGCGTTACGACTGTATTTCGATTCGCAAACCGACTGGCGATGATGAAGTGGCTGGCGCTGTGCGGTGCGCTCGCGATCGCGACTGCGGCGGTGGTGGCTGGCAAGAAGCCGCCCTGCGCTCGCTTTCTGGACAACGCCACCGAGACGGAGCTGCACCGTTGCTTGAAGGGCTGCAGGCAACGTTTCAACGCGGATCCCGTGTACAATCGCACTCGAGCGGTGGCGGACCAATGCGCGGTCCGTGGCACGCCGTTCCCTCTGTGTTCTGGCGTGTACGAGCGCGCGTGGCAGCGCGACGTCTGCCCCAAGATCCGGCTGGCGACGCTTTGCAGCGTTCGCTGCGGCCAGGCTGCGAATGTGCCCCTCTACGTGCCAAAGGATTTTCAGCTGTGCGACTTGCTGCCGATTGACGCACGCGTGCCCCTCTGCCTCAGCTCCGTCGCCTCCCTAGAGACATTGCAGGAGATCGTCAACGAGACCGCTCGATGCGTCAACCAGACAAAAGGGTAGGCGGCCCTGCAACACGTGAATCTGTAGCCAAAGACGCCAGCTGTCGGATAGAACAAGACCTCCCCTTCCCCTTGGCTCTCCGTGCCACAATCATGCGTTTATTTTCACTCTCCCTGACAGCTTGTCGTCGATCAATGGCGCGGACTTTCTCCGACCTTAAGGTCGAGCCCGGCGGAGGAGGAGGTCGCGGCCGATTACGGGGCCGACTACACGGGCGCGGCCTTGGACAAGATAGCCTGCTTTGCGAGCAGCAGCCTCGAGTCGTCCGCCAGCTTCTGCCGGAAGGCCAACTGTTTTCTCGACGCCTTCGCCGGCAAGAGGGCCCAACTGGCCACGACGGACGACGACGCCTGCTCGGAGGCGGCACTCGACGCGTTCCAGACCTTCTATGGACGACACCTCCGGAGGGTGACTGCGAATCAGCGGCAGATGTGTACGGCCGAGACGCAACTCGACCCGGCCGTGCCACTCCAATCTTGCTTCAGCAAGACTTGCAGACCATTGCTGCTGGCCGACCTGTAACAGTTCAAACTGAGCCTGCAGCTCCATGAACACGACTGCAGCTCGAATGCGATCGTGTAGCCCCCAGAAATGCGGTGTAATCGAAGGGCCAAATATTCAATGACGGTGTTTTCTAATCCAAGTTCTTTCCGTGCGCGTCTCTGCTCTCTTCTGTTTTGTTTCGCAGAACCATCTCCATGGCGAACGCTTACAACTCATCCATCAGCGGTCAGCATCACCATCGACACCAATGGGGCATCGCTGAGTACTCGGGCGTGGACGCTAGCATCGACACAAACGGCGATCGTCTTAAAACAATACCGATTTTCAAGCTCCCGCATTCCGTAGTGAGCACAAACAGCGAGGGGTCACTCACTACAGGCGTCGCCAAAACAGGAGTAGCCTTGCCCGCCCGCCGCCACCGTATCCGTTCTCGTGACCGTTATTCAAATCGCGATCGACGAAGGTTTCAGCTGCCGAGCACATGGCAGACTGATTGCTTATGTCGAGCCTTCATTCGAATTCGACGCCTTTGAAAGGAAATACGAGTTGCTTTTATCGCCTTCATCAATTCTGCGCCGCCTTGCGTCAGCACTTTTTCGTCTCGAACTGACGGAATACCGTATCTCGATGAAGTGGGCAGTGATGCGCGGTTGTACGCTCGTTGCTACGGTGACGATGGTCGCGACGACGGTGGTGCTGGACAAGAAGCCGCCGTGCGCCCACTTTCTCGACAACGCCACTGCAGTCGAGCTGAAACGATGTTTGCATGGCTGCGTGCGGGGTTACAAGGCGGATCCTGTGCACAATCGGAGTAAAGCAGTCTTCTCCGAGTGCACCGACGCGCCCTTTCCTCTCTGTCGGTCCCTCTACCGCGCTGAGTTTAAGGACAACGTCTGTCCGAAGATCCTGGATCTTCTCTACAACTGCCAGTGCGTGCGTGCGTGCCCTGCGTGAGTGCCCTACATGCGTGCGTGTATGCCTTGCATGCGTGCGTGCGTGCCCTGCGTGCGTGCGTGCGTGCGTGCGTGCGTGCGTGCGTGCGTGCGTGCGTGCATGCGTTCGCGCGTGCGTGCATGCGTGCGAGCGTGCGTGCATGCGGCCTTTTCAAAGAAAAAGAACCGCTTTTTTCGTCAGACTTCGCTGCGCACGCAGCGCCGGTGTGGCCGTCTTCAAGAAGGCGACGTATGCGATTTGCGAGTCGCTACCGATAGACGAGCGCGTGCCCCACTGCCTGACCTCCGCCTGGGACACGTTCAAGGAGATCGCCCAGGAGACCGCTCGCTGCTTCAACGAGTCCAAACAGTAGGCGAGCGAGCGAGCGAGCGCTGTGCTGTCTTGGTGCCTACCCAGTGAGTCACGAGTCACACCCCCGCCCCTTCCATCATACGCAATCAAGATTTCGAAGTTGAGGGAGAGGGAAACTAGCTTTAAAAAGTGTCGGCGGGAGAGCTGCTAAGCGAGCCGTTGGCACTGCTAGGGCGGGGTGTCTCGCACGCATTGCTGTACATACATATACACCAAACGTTTCAGTTCGACGCCACCAGTAAACGTTGAGGCGCAGTACGGCTCCGAATACAGCGGGCGCGCCTTGCAGAAGATCGCTTGCTTTGTGAACTCCGCCAGGACTAGAGACGGCTTTTGAAATCAAGACATTTAAATTTATTATTTTTTGGACTTTTTCGCGTAAGTTGACAGCGCTTCATATTATATGTAGGTAATAACATACTATACGATGAAGTTGAAAGCGGACACCCACGTAATTGCGTTTTGCAAGAAGAGGCTGAGCCGAATAGCTGTCTCATATTCCAGATTAAACGCGTCCCTTTTACTTGTCACTTTTGATGCTGCAATTAATTTTGCGTTTATTGTGACCATTTATTGAGAACCCAGCTTCAATTACCGTCTCCGTCCAATACGCACTCGGAGTGCGTGACTTCGAACTGCTTTCTGGTGGCCTTTCAAAATCGGAGAAGCGATCTGTTGGCGGACGCCGCCTGTCCGGCGGCGGTGCTCGACGCGTTCGACGCCTTCCACAGGCGCTTCCTCAAGACGTACGCGCGGAGTCTCGAGCAGCAGTGCCGCGCCGAGACGCGTCGCGAGCCGGCCGTCCCTCTCGGAGTCTGCCTCAGCGGCGTGTGCGGCCGATTCGCCAACATGCAGCTGTCCGACGAAGAACAACAACAACAACCACTACAGCTGTGGTTCGACGCTCACATGTCTATCCGTGGTGGTGGTGGTGCTGGTGACTTACCTGCCTAAGGCCTGCCCAACTGACCCCTCGATCGACTACTCGCTCTCTCACCCGTGGCTATATGACCTGCCAAGTTTCGCTTTGCTGAAAGGGTTTTTTCGACACGACGCCTACAGTAGTGCACAACATCGACGAAACCAAACTGCACCAATTCTGACGGTCGCACAGGCAAACTTGACAGCCTACAGCTGTTTTGCCTGTTCCTGTCGGTATGTACGTACATACGTACATTACATATACCTGTTCGACATTGCAGAAGTCGAACAATATCGCGTCGCGTTGTCTGTGTAGAGTACAATTTGTGTCGTTTCGAAGTTCGTTACGTTTCATTTTGCTAAATGACAAGGGAAACATACATGGGAAACATTGGAAAACAGTAGCTGGTACAGTGACCTGCATCTGCATTGGAAGCAAACTCGAGGGGTAGATTACAGAAAACTTGAAGAGACCAAAAGCAGCACAATGTACAACGAACGGCACAGACGGCTCTAATACTGAAAAATTTACGGTGCTTTACGAAATTACGATGAGCATAGCCAGTCAGGCGTGTACGACACTCTGTATTGTTGCCTGTTGGTATGTATGTAGCGGACCGCAAGTCCACGGCAATGAGCAATTGGTTTCTGTTTGAAGATAAATCATACAACAAAGTATCAGAAGCCGTCCTAATATCACAACATAGTCAGCTCGGGGATACAGTATCACGATGCAGCTTCGAGATACTTTTCCTGTTTGCGGATTGATTTTAGTCACCACAGCAGTCGTCGGGGTAGCAGGTGACGCGACACCATTCGCTAAGGAGCTTCGTCTGGCCATGCGCGTGGCCATACCCAGTCACTGTCAGGCTAATCCTGTCGGCCTTTCCGCACCGGTTGCACAACTGCGAGTTTACTTGTTACATGTTATTTGGCATTTTAAATTTTACTTGTTACAGGACGTATCTTGGTCTGACAGAAACTGTGCATGCATGGGTGAATTTCATGTAGTACTGCTAAATTTTTTAAGCGTGTGCAGCACTACAAAATGCTTACGAATGTATACAGGCCTAGAGACTGATTGCCGTCATAACAAGAGTACCGTGTGAAACCGGTCCTTGTGGCATCGAGATTGGTACTTCTGACAGTAGCCATCCGTATCGAAAGTCACGTCTGCGAGGTCTTTGCCGCAATCGCATGTATCGCCTGATTCACCACTATTCTCATCTGAGGGTTCTTCTCTTGGAGATGGAGACGTGGTTGCTGTTGTTGTTGTTGTTGATGGCACTGAAAGAACTTCCATGTGCGTTGGGCGAAGGTGCAAAGAAATCCTAACTGTATTTTTGGTTTTCGAAGTGACACGGTATGGTTCACACCAGTAGACAGTAGTAGACAGACACCCATGCACTTGATTGGAGACGGTGAAGTGTCAGTGTCATAATGTTTTGCTCGGCTTGTGCAATTGTGTCTTTCGCCCACTTACCTGTAGTGTTATCGCAGCGACTGTCGCATGTTGTGCGGCACCACTCGTCAATCGGTTTCCAAAGTCCGTTCACACTCAATTTTCTGCCCTTGCAGCTAAATTGAAGCAACGAATGTGTTTTAAATTAAAAAAAAATCTGCGTTTGTGCGTGACCAACTGACGCGCTTTTGTATTGAGCGCATACGTGTGCGAAGTGAGGGTAGTTCTTGGAAAGGAGGTCGCCGCTGCAATTGGCTGGAGGCTCATCTGCAAGTGCGAACATATGTATATGCAGTGTTGCAGTATGAGTACACAGTGGACAGCTTAATGGCCTAGTGGTAGAGAATCGGCATCTTGCGCGCACGGTTCTGGGTTCGATTTGTGATGGATCCACTAAAACGAGTACTTCCGTATCAATGGATCTTCTCGTGCTGTCGCTGCCCTAGATTACAGATGGCGTTCTTCCGAATGTCTTTGGATAAGTTTCTGGCTGCTAGACATGAAGACGTCCTGGAGATGGGTCTACATGTATTTGGGCTATTGACATGCAATGTACATACTACGTGTACTCCTTCATAGCAGTGCCCTTAATCCAAGAACAACAACAATGGGAAAACACATTGGATGCATCAAGAGTGTCAGCGCAAGATTCAAAATACACTAAATCAATTACCCCGACCCTTTCCACTCCCCCAGTCAGAATCCCGTATGTACCATGCACCTACATGTACATGTAGGTGCATGTGCCAACTGTACTCGACCATATTGGTTCAATGAGAATGCTGAACAGTTGGACCAACCAGGTGTTGTCATATTGGCACTTGGTTGGGGTGCATCGAGCGTGCACCTATCGTCGCACGTCGTCTGGCACCACGTGTCGAGAGGTCGTTCTATCTTGTTCACCGTAAGTCTGTAGCCTTGTCGACATCTGAATGCATGCATGCATTAAAAATAGTACTGTATGTTCTTCTTTAGGTTTGTGTCATTCTCTCTTTATCAGTAGACTGGGCTCCCTTCGAGGCTGGCAGCCACGTCTCATTTCGAGAGGGCCCATTGCTACGTGCACGGAACGTTGCACGTTGATCATAAAGCATGCTCGCATGTTGACCATGATGCATGCATGCATGTTGACAATGATGTATGCACGCAATGTCAACGGTGACAAGGTGACAAACTTCTCTGGGGCGCAGTCGTCCCGTAAGTTGGGATACTCCTTACTGATGAGATCGCCGCTGCAGTCGGCTGGTGGCCTGCCTAAAACATGTGTGCCATTGACCACGACGCACGCACGACGCACGCACGACGCACGCACGCACGCACGCACGCACGCACGCACGCACGCACGCACGCACGCACGCACGCACGCACGCACGCACGCACGCACGCACGCACGCACGCACGCACACACGCACGCACGCACGCACGCACGCACGCACGCACGCACGCACGCACCACGCACGCACGCACCACGCACGCACGCTCCACGCACGCACGCACGCACGCACGCACGCACCACGCACGCACGCACGCACGCACCACGCACGCACGCACCACGCCCGCACCCCCGCGCGCACGCACCCACGCACGCACGCACGCACGCACGCACGCACGCACGCACGCACGCACGCACGCACGCACGCACGCACGCACGCACGCACGCACGCACGCCCGCACCCTCGCCCCACGCACGCACGCACGCACGCACGCACGCACGCACGCACGCACGCACGCACGCACGCACGCACGCACCACGCACGCACGCACGCACGCACGCACGCACGCACGCACGCACGCACGCACGCACGCACGCACGCACGCACAACGCACGCACGCACGCACGCACGCACGCACGCACGCACGCACGCACGCACGCACGCACGCACGCTCGCACGCACGCACAAACACACACACACACACAAAACGATCGCACAGATTGTTGCGTAATCCCACGTGGATTCCCTGAAAACTTCCTGCTTTTGCGCTGTAGTAAAGTCGTTCTAAAGACAATCGAACTCTCCGCTTAAGTTCCAAACCCCCTGTGCACAGTGTAGGCACCTTGTATTTGCGCGCTGCGTATTTGTGTTTCGTTTCGTTCTCGCTGCACCATACTACCGTACTGTTGTTGCAGCGGCTGTCGCAGGTCGTGCGGCACCACTCGCCGACCGGTTTCGAAATGCCCCCAACATCCAAAGACTTGCCACCTTTGCAGCTAAATCTTACCAATGTGTATGCATCATCATAGCTCAGTAAGACGTCATAACTGTACATACATCGTGCTCTGTATTCTTTAATGGCGAACTGCATTAAAAAAATTGGTGTTAGATGTGGGCCACTGCAACGAACTGTGCTGGGTGTTTGGGATCCCATTCGAAAGAAAAGGATCCCGCTACTATAAGCAGCGGATTTTCTAAAAAAAAATATATTAAAATGTCTTAAATAGAAATTTTAAAATGAAATTGCGGTGAGAAGGGGCTAATAAATTCAAGGGGGAGCGGGTACACGCGGAAAAAAAGCTGGCAATGGGTAGGGTGGTGTCGTGTGTGACCAACTAACCCGCTGGTGTATTCAGAGCAAACGTGTGCTAAATGAGGGTAATTCTTGGTGAGGAGGTCACCGCTGCAGTCGGCTGGAGGCACCTCTGCAAGTGCGAACATGCAAAGCGTGCGTGCCTGCCTGCCTGCGTGCGTGCGTGCGTGCGTGCTGTGCGCTTACTTCGGTAGTTGGGACAGGTGTGGTCGCAGTCCTTGGCACAGAAGACGGCAGCGTGGCCGGTTATATTGACGCCGTCGGAGCTGGTGAAATTGAACTTGGAACCGCAGGCCTCCCGGGCTGCGAAGCTTTCGCACATGAAGCGATCCCACAGGTTCTCACAGGCCGGCCGGACCCAGGGCTGGTCGAGGTTGGTGCAGGCCGCGCTATCGATTTTTTTTTGCACAGGGCGTACGGAATGCAGCTGCCGCAAGCAACCAACGCAAATCCTAGCTAGAGCAGCCCAAGACTGCTTGTGGATGGGTTTTTGGCCATGCCTGTACCCCCAACTCGGCCTCACCCGGTGACAGCTCGTTTTTGTTCGCTGCTGCTGCGGTATAGATACATGTAACTTTATTGATTAGTCTGCACGCGGCCCCTGGTGCTTGCCACCGATACAGTTGTAGGCCATGTTCACTTCATGAACATCTGAGGCGCTGAGGCCATCCAACTGGCCGATCTCGACGCCGTCCTGAAGAGGCACCAACGTCTCTGACACCTCTGAAACGTGCGCCCAAATTTCATTCAATCTTGATAACTGCTCGTTTTGAAAGCGAATGCCTATGCTTGGCATGGAAAGCGCTATTCTCGATCAACGTACTGTCAATGCTCGCGGCGTGCCTGCCGTAGTGCATGATGGAGCCGTAGTCGTACTTGGTCTCCTGATTGTCGCTGGAGCGGTTCGACTGCTTGGCAAACTGTTCTGAAGAAGTCTCAAAAAGTCGCTCGAGCGAGCTGCCGACACTGAGATGAGCAGTTGCGACGTCACTTTGATCGTTTTTGATGACGTTGTCGAGGTTGACGCGCACGAAGGCGTCTCGGTCGGAGCGCGAGTGCTCGTGGAAGAAGCCCAACGCGTGCAGGAGCTCGTGCAGCAGCACGCCCTTCGCGAAGCACTGGGCCTCGTTCAGCGCGACGTAATGCTGCGGCGCGTCTGAACACTTCGCTATCGTGCGCGCTATTTCTCTCCGCCTCTGTCGTCTCGCCGCCCTGCCCTGGCCAATGCCGTGTCACACAATGTACCATAAATCCTCCAATAGTGCCCCCGGCACTATCATTTTAACGTTGTCTTACCCGGGGGCGCTATTGGAAGGGGGCACTGTTATATTTCAGCCTTGCCTTACACGGGCGCACTTTTTTGGAGGGGGGTTCTATTGCAGGATTTACGGTAAGCTGATTTGGCATTTTGATAACCCAATAGCGTGTTCGATGCGTGTCGCTCATCGTCCAGTCCCAAAGAAGGCGAGCTCTCGATGCGTGGCCCCGTAGCCGAGACCGCGGGCGTAGCATTTCTTCGTCTCGTTGGCGATCCTGCGGAACTCGAGGAATCTGGCGGCCGCTTTGCCCGTCTCCTTCTCGAACGTTCCGACGTCCACGAATCTCACGCACGTCTTCGCCTCCAGCTCCTGCACGGCCGCCGCGATCGGCTCGAGCCTGAGGCGGTGGCGCGTGCAGGACAAGGGTCGACGCATGGACCACAACGATTGGTCGAGCGCGTGCGCGCACGCGTACTCACTGTCTCCGCGTAAAATTGGACAGGATCGCGTAGGGCACGACGGCGCCGGGCCAGCGTCTGTGGAGAGGGCGCGCCACCGCCCTCTTCCGTCTGCGGTTCCGATCCTGCTGCTGCTCCTCCGGATCACTGTCCTCGGGCTCGTCCTCGATCTCGACCACAGGCTCCACTCCCGTTCCGTCCAGGTCGCCCGTCGACAGCGCCTCGACCGTGTCTTCGTCCGCAAGTGCCATGTCACCCTAAATGATCACGAGGCTCTCTCACTGGCTCTAACTAAACACTTAGCGGGCGGGGGGGTTCCCCGCGGGGGGGAGTTTTCCCGGGGGCGGTCACTTTTTCATCGGGGCTTCACGATTCATGTCTGCTCCGGGGGGGGGCGGGAGGGTTCGCCTGTTGGGATTTTTTTGTTTCGGGTTTGAATCGGTATGGTTGGTTGGGTGTGTTTCGTGTGGTGTGTGTGGATGTGTGTTGGAGGGACGTGCCAATGCCGGGGGGGATTTGGGTAAGAGTGGGGGGAAGTTTCGCCCGGTGGTGGTTTTTTTTTCTAAATTGGAGGAAAAAAAAAAATTTTTTTTTTTTTTTTTTTTAGGGCCCGTTTTGGAAACCGGGGGAAGGGGGGTGGGGGAAAGCGGGGGGGAGGGGGGGGGGGGGGAAAAAAAAGAAACTTGGAATTTTTTTAGGGGAGGGAAATTTTTGAAAAAAGGAAATGTCGTGATCCAGTGAGCTGTTTTTATTTGTCATGCGAGGGGTATTTCATTGTTTCCAGACCAATTTGACCTCTGCAGCCATATTTTGCCGAAAGCAGCCCATATTTTGCCGAAAAACCCACCATTGTAAGTGAAAGGACAATGCAAAAATTCGACATCGCGAAACTTCCCCCCACCCACAACCATAGTGCCCTGCCCACGGAAACATACCTGTAACCGGGTCGGGAAGAGTGGGGGGGGGTAGCTGGCCGATTTTGGTGGGGGCTCCAGAGCAAAAAGTGGGGGGGGGGGTAGCTGGCCATTTTTTTAGTTATACTAATACTTTTCGGTCAAAAATGGTTATAAAATGGCAATAAACAGCGTTATTTTCCTGTTTGGGACCTAAAACCCATAATTTGGGGTTGGGGGGGGGGTGCTCCAAAAAGGCAAAAACTGCGAAAATACAGCGTCCCAGGCTTGAGGTTCAGAAAATAAAATCCAGAGGGAGGGGGTTGGGGTCATTCCGATTGTCTTTTGGGATAGGGTATAATACCCCGCTATGCCCCCCCCCCCTCCAGAGCACGCCAGGGCATGGTGTTTTTGGGGTGGGTTTGGCCCCCCCCCCCTTCGGGGTGCTCGTCTGGCTCTTTGCTCTAATCAGGTGGTTCAGGAAAGCTTCGGATTGGCGCCTTCGGGGCCTCGCAGTCTCAGCAGCAGCGTTGACGCATGCGGTAAAAGCACCCCCACCAATAACCGTGACCGGGTTCTGGAGGGGGATGTTTGAATTTTTTGATTTTTTGTTATGTCCCACACCCACAGTCCATGCGCCAGCAGTGTGTGTGTGCGTGTGTGCGTATAACGTTATTAGAGTTTTGACGATTTTAGGAGCAACAGTGGTCGACACCCTTGCGCAAGCCACAAGGTACCTGAATTACAGCAAAACGTGATTATAAAACAGATTTTGGGCGCTGCCGTTATTGAACCTGTGCCAGTGATCTGCGTGTTGTGCTTGTGACAATCGGTTGGCTTTCTCAGTTCTGCTGAGGCGCAAAACTCATGTGATGCATACGTGAACGTTGTTCTGAGAACAGGGGAGGGGGTCTGGGACTGGGGGCAGAGTGGGATGTGCGTAGAGAAACGACAAACGAGAAAGCTCGCTCAAGGTCATTAGTTTTAATATTTTTTTTTCTGTTTTGCTTGAGTAGACGACACCACATTTTCGACACCGACCGATACTCAGAAAAAAATCGGTTTACTGCCGAACCGCCACACTGGTTGCTGGCTAGTACGCCCCCCCCCGCGGCGTTCGCGGGGGGGGGCGGCTCCCGCGGGGGGGCCTCCCCACTACGCTGCGCGGAGCAGAGCGGAGCGAAGTATAAATGGCCCCTTATCATGCGATATCGCTTCTAAATGTCACTGCTGCCTGCCGGCTGTGGACTGTAGTCTAAAGGACGCTTCAGTTCAGCCGTTTCACTTTTAAAGTGTCGGTCAATCGCTTATACCTGGACCATGTCTGTTTCATTGTTCGATGAGTTCGTGAACGGCTCGAGGTCATCGAAGTTGAGATGGGTGCGCTCGCGAGAGCGGTCTGCCTCTGCCAATTGTCTTTCATTTAGCACGTCGCCCAGTGGTTGAGGAGGAGGCGTCACAGGCAAAGCCCCGCCACCCAAGAAGCAACCACTCAGCAATAGCTGAAGAATACGAAACGAAAAAGTACAATTCAATTGTACATTGGCACTAAACACAGTTGTAGGCAACAAAACCTCGAAAAGCACAGGTGTCGCCATCCAGCGCACGTGTAGATTATCCAGTGTGAAGCTGGTTGCAAATGCGACAGCTTTTATATTGTAAGGCCACAGATGGAAAGCATAATGTGTGGAAGTGCTGTGTTGCCTTGCGGTGAAAAGAGAGCGTTCGAATGCGCAATTGGAACGTTGTCTGACCAGGTGATTATACCAAAAACAGCGTTTTTCTCACCTTGCATTCGACTACAACCGTAGAAAGGTAGCAATTGAGTTGCTGTACAGTACCTCGATGCACAACTGCGCCCATGACAGTGGCCGCCGCCGCTGATGACGAAAAACGGGCTAGAGCGTGTGAAGAAATGGCAAAATTTCCGAAAGAAGCGCCCGTGCCGCCTCTTTTGGAACAACATTTTTTGCCGAACCTACTGTGTCATTTTGGGGTTAAAAGGCAAAAATTCGTGCCGCGGGACAAATTGCACAAATGGATTTCTTTGGCTACTTGGATGCCATTTTGATGTATCCATTCCGAAATAAAACCCTGCCAACGCCACTGAACACCATACGACATACAGGACTATACTCTCTCTCCGTGTGGCATATCGCTCGCTTCAACTGCAAGGCGCCACCGCACGGGACTTTATTTGCTCGGGCCAGGCCCTATGAACTCCATACTGATCATGCCACAGCGGGGCGCCGGTGTGATTCAGAGCCGATGGAACAATTGCAGTGGTGCATCGATTTGCGAAGGCGCATTCACGACCCACTGAGAATCTCGCACGCTGCATATCGCTCGCAAGGCAAAGTCTTCTCTTTGAAGTTGCGGCGGCGCTGTTCCCAGTCACAGCCCCCACGGCTCGGGCGATTTGTTTCGCAGTCGCCTTGCTTTCGACTGTATCAGCAGCTGCTGGCGCAGCTACACTGATGCTGTTGTGATGGGCGGTAATGATGGCCAATGGCGTGGGGACTCCGGCGGCGAGGAAACGACGCTCTGCGGTATTCGGCGGCCGCGGACGAGACAAGGACGCCGCTTTTAAAAAAGCTAGTAGGGGTTCGTCGGAGGGAGGCGGCTCTCGTTAGAAGATTTAGTGTAACGTACCTACTAGCACGTATGTATTGGTGTTAGGTACCACATTATTCGACATCCGCTTCTCCACCCTGACACGTGGCACGAAACAGACTACAGTAGCAGTAAGCGATAAACTCAGGTGTTGAGCATGTTGCAGACTAATTTCCCATTCCGGTGTCTTCATTCCCAATTCACAGCCCTTGGCATATTGAGTGGTTTACCAGCCGCTTAGGCAGTCGAAACCGTTTGCTGTGCGTCAACAATTCTGTTTCGGTTTTGTGAAAGCCCGATAACTGACAGTACACACGGCGATGAGGTGGCTTCAGCTCGCTGGCTGCGCGATCGTGCTCGCCGCTGCAGGCGTCCTGGGCAAAAAAGAGCCATGCGCCCGCTCGCTCGACAATCGCACTGAAACCGAGCTGAACAGATGCATGACGGAGTGTGCTAAGAATAAGCTGGCGGATCCTGCGTATAATCGAACGAAAGCGGTGGCGAACGAGTGCAACGCCCGCGACACGCCGATTCCGCTGTGTCGGCCCATGTTGCACGACCAGGCTTGGAAAGACTCGGCCTGCCCGCTATTCCAGCGAATTTACGACTGCAGGTACGTGTCTTCCAGCGCTGACAAGCGCTCGATCGTGTGCGTGCGTGCGTGCGTGCGTGCGTGCGCGGGTGCGTGCGTGCGTGCGTACGTACGTGCGTGCGTGCGTGCGTGCGTGCGTGCGTACGTGCGTGCGTGCGTGCGTACGTGCGTGCGTGCATGCGTGCGTGCGTGCTTGCGCGCGCGCGTACTTTGTCGTTGAAAAGATGGACGCTTGGCCAGGATGCGCTGTGCGCGTGCAGCGAACGCGCCCGGCTTAAAGTCGTGGATGGTGCTGTTCTGCGAGGCGCTGCCGGTGGATGAACGCGTGCCCAACTGCCTCGAGTCCTCCTGGGACACCTTCAAGGAAGTCGGCCTCGAGAGTGCGCGCTGCTTCAACGACACTATAGAGTAGGCGACATATGCGGATTTGGCCGACTACCTTTTTATGTAGTATACATAGTTAGTACCAAGAGCTTCCATTCTTCAGCTCGCTCCAGGCGGTCGACGACGAGGCCGTATACGGGGCCGACTATAGCGACGTCGCCTTGGAAAAGATCGCCTGCTTCGCGAACTCCAATCGGCCCGCCATCTCCGTCTGCTCGAAGGCGACCTGCTTCCTCGAGGCCTTCCGAGGCAAGAGAGCGGAACTGGAGACGAACGTCGCCTGCTCTCCGTCTGTGCTCGACGCGCTCGAGAGCTTCCACAACCGCGTCTTCAAGACCAGGGCTCGGGCGTACAAGCGAATGTGTCAGAGCGAGACGCAGGCCGATCCGCCCGTGCCTCTCGAAAGCTGCTTCGCTCAGGCCTGCAGCCCGCTTGCCGACCCATAGTGTACGCATTGCGCCTACACGCTGCTGACCAGGCAACGCATACGGCTGCAGGTCAACATCGAGAGTTGCGCGGTCTACACTTGCGCGTTCCGAGCGCGTTCTGTATCACGAATTCCTCTGTCTTCTTACCAAGGGCTACAGTATACTTTCTCTATGATGCGTTTCATTAGCAAAAGTTTCTTCGGCAAACGGACGCACGCAAGCTCACTGACGAGTTCTCGAACGACCACTTGTCTGCGCGTTGCCCATCGTCGGTTGTCGTGACCTGTGGACACGTTTAAATGACTGCGAAACACCCGACACTGACGAGTCGGCGGGTCATGGGCACGAGAATCGTCGCAATGCGCTCTGCGCTCCGCGCCTCGCCTCCTTTGCTTGCGCGGCTCGCTCCTAGTTTTAGACGCGACAGGTGCGTGCGTGCGTGTGCGAGTGCTCAGAGTGCCAATAGATCGTTCTTTAACAATTTGGCGCTGGCGCACTCTGACCAGTATGTACCTGGTCTTCAACGTACTGGGTGTTGAAGTGCATCAAGAG
This sequence comes from Paralinhomoeus sp. GSCO2_6, assembly GCA_030248085.1. NCBI lineage: Eukaryota > Metazoa > Nematoda > Chromadorea > Monhysterida > Linhomoeidae > Paralinhomoeus > Paralinhomoeus sp. GSCO2_6. The sequence goes on along the minus strand of JASAMY010000204.1, from coordinate 2,495 downwards.
TTTAAAATTCACCAAGCGGGATCTGCCTCACACCTAGTGTGTACACACCTTTGGTACACTGGGACTATTGCGCCACCATTCTCACCTGTCTCCTCCATTGAACCGCCATTGAGAGAGTAGATTTTGGTTACTTAAATTCAACTTTTAAAAATTTTCTCTTTTATCTGTAGGGTGGCGGGTCTGAAACTTGGCGTGTCTGGTACCCTTGGGCAGGCCTACGCGCCCCACTTGTTTGCCCCTTTCACAGGCTCCAGAAGTGTAAGAAAAACGTCATCGCGTTGACACTCCATTATAAGTCGAGCACCGGGCACAAGATGGCCGACTATAGCGTATGCCGGGTGCTGGATGACCATAAACATGCCTTAAAAGCCCATATTCACGATAAAGGCTCTTTACAATGCCGCGATCTACGGTACTCCACCGAATTCCGCTGTGCAGTCTGCGCAGTGGTACGTTTCTACTGCGAACGACGTTCGTGGGTCAATGGCTGTCGCGTTGGGCAATGCTGTGTAGCATTAGCGATCGTAGTGGGTGCGAGTGGCGCCACGTACCTAGCAGCGAGATCTCCCATTGGGCGGCTGATGAAGCGATTCTGTTGCCTGTCGTCTGTTGTTGTTCAAGATCACGCAATTGCCGTTTCGCCACTTTCTCCCCTTGAGCGTCTAGCAGCGTCGCTGCCTCTATTAGAACGTTGCACTCTTCGGCAGCGGAATCGGAACTGCTGCTGTCGTCGTCGGCAGCCCACGACTGCACCTCGCCCGAGCCAAAAGCCGTGTAGAACGCCGCCCCAAACAGCAGCACCACCAACAACCGACAAAAGACCGTCTGCCACTGTCTCTGCGTTCTCTAAAAGAATCTTTCTCGCAGAAAGTTTCTCCAGTATTTTAACAGAGACTAGAGGCGCGCGCGGCCTTTGGCCGTCATGTGTATGTTAAGGAATAAAGCAACTGATTTTGCATATGATGGTCGACATGATCATGCTGTGCAAGCAGGTGCGCGATGGGCGTTCACCCTGTTGATTGTTGGTGGCGCCAAAATTCACTCCTGCTCTGTTGATCACTATGGGCATTCACCCCGTTGACAGTTGGTGGTACCAAATTCACTGCTGCTCTGTTGATCGTGATGGGCGTTCACCCCGTTGACAGTTGGTGGCGCCAAATTCACTGCTGCTCTGTTGATCGTGATGGGCGTTCACCCCGTTGACAGTTGGTGGCGCCAAATTCGCTGCTGCTCTGTTGATCGTGATGGGCGTTCACCCCGTTGACAGTTGGTGGCGCCAAATTCACTGCTGCTCTGTTGAACGTGATGGGCGTTCACCCCGTTGACAGTTGGTGGCGCCAAATTCACTGCTGCTCTGTTGAACGTGATGGGCGTCCACCCCTTTGACCGTGGGTGGCGCCAAATTCACTTCTGCTCCCTTGATCGTTATGGGCGTTCACCCCGTTGACAGTTGGTGGCGCCAAATTCACTGCTGCTCTGTTGAACGTGATGGGCGTTCACCCCGTTGACAGAAATTGGCCCAAATCCTGTGCTCCTCTGTGCGAGCGTATGTGCGTGCGTGCGTGCGTGCGAGCGAGCGTGCGTGCGTGCGTGCGTGCGTGCGTGCGTGCGTGCGTGCGTGCGTGCGTGCGTGCGTGCACGTGCGTGCGTGCGTGCGTGCGTGTTGACAGTTGACAGTTGGTAGTGCCAAATTCACTGCTGCTCTGTTGATCGTGATGGGCGTTCACCCCGTTGACAGTTGGTGGCGCCAAATTCACTGCTGCTCTGTTGATCGTGATGGGCGTTCACCCCGTTGACAGTTGGTGGCGCCAAATTCGCTGCTGCTCTGTTGATCGTGATGGGCGTTCACCCCGTTGACAGTTGGTGGCGCCAAATTCACTGCTGCTCTGTTGAACGTGATGGGCGTTCACCCCGTTGACAGTTGGTGGCGCCAAATTCACTGCTGCTCTGTTGAACGTGATGGGCGTTCACCCCGTTGACAGTTGGTGGCGCCAAATTCACTGCTGCTCCATTGATCGTAATGGGCGTTCACCCCGTTGACAGTTGGTGGCGCCAAATTCACTGCTGCTCTGTTGATCGTGATGGGCGTTCACCCCGTTGACAGTTGGTGGCGCCAAATTCGCTGCTGCTCTGTTGATCGTGATGGGCGTTCACCCCGTTGACAGTTGGTGGCGCCAAATTCACTGCTGCTCTGTTGAACGTGATGGGCGTTCACCCCGTTGACAGTTGGTGGCACCAAATTCACTGCTGCTCTGTTGATCGTGATGGGCGTTCACCCCGTTGACAGTTGGTGGCGCCAAATTCACTGCTGCTCTGTTGAACGTGATGGGCGTTCACCCCGTTGACAGAAATTGGCCCAAATCCTGTGCTCCTCTGTGCGAGCGTATGTGCGTGCGTGCGTGCGTGCGAGCGTGCGTGCGTGCGTGCGTGCGTGCGTGCGTGCGTGCGTGCGTGCGTGCGTGCACGTGCGTGCGTGCGTGCGTGCGTGTTGACAG
>JASAMY010000253.1:0-30299 GCA_030248085.1 Paralinhomoeus sp. GSCO2_6 | reverse complement strand
AACAACTTCGTTGAGAACTACGCGATCGACAAGCAGACGTTCGTCGAACTGGTTCGTCTGCTATCACGCCGAGCTCGTAGCTCGCGTCGAACTGGGCGAGATCTGTCGACGAGTGCCGAAGCGCTGCCCCGACGAGAGCTTCTCCAAGTCGACCTTCGAGTCTTCTCCACCAACACTGCGCGAAGCGGCTCGACGCTGCTCGCTCGCATGCTCCACCACGGGCGCGTCGGCGCAGTGATCGCCGAGACCGCCCGCCATCACCGTCTTGTCGTTGCGTCTCAGAGAAGGTCTCGATACACTTCTAGTGGTCGACCGGGGGGGGGGTAGCGGACGGATGGTCTGGTGGTACAAGAATTGCGCGCACGGTTCTGGCTACGATTCTTGTTAGACCCACGAGGCTTCCCCTGTCAATGTATGTATGTACAGGTTGGCCAGCCTCAACTGCACCTCTTTGTTCAAGTACATCTCGGGGGTCATGAAGCGATTTTCATGTCGTCGTGCGGTCGCTGCGCTAGATTACAGGTGGCGAATGTCTTTGACGGCCTCGTCGTGGCTTATGTGCCTCCAGACAGGCTAGCATCTTGGGGATGGTATGCTATTGATGGCTTCCTAGCGCTTCCCAATTCAACAACAACAACAACAACAACAACAACAACAACAACAACAACAACAACAACAACACTGCTCGACAATAAAGACTAGGTAGTCCTTGTGCTGGATGAGATGCTCTGTTGCAGGCGTGTGGCCGTTGGGGAAGTTTGAGTCGATTGTTGGGGCGACGCTGCGTTTCGACGCGCGTCACTTGCCCAGCGGCGAAACGCTGGTGACGAAGACGACGTCATGGGAAGCGCGCCTGGTGCCGCACGTCCGACGCGCCGCGCCCTTCTACAAGCACTTCTTCCTTTTCAGATGGGACGGCAGGAAATCGGCGCGTCTTCTTTGCACGTCTCCACGCTAACTGTCACCGTCTCATCTTCTGCCAGCGTATTTCAGCTGGAGCGCGTCATGCGGATCGGCGAGAACTTCTGGTCTCGCATGCTGGGCCGACTGTGGGCAGTCAGTCCGCGGCTGGGCTGTTTCTTGAGTCAGACGATGGCTGCCGAGAGTCAGGATCTTCTGAAGACCAAGGTTTAAGTAGTTTTACATTCGTGTATTTTGTGAAGTGTTGTTCGCTGCGCCGACCCGTATCACTTTTGCCATTTTTCGGCTCGCGGTGCCTCCGAGTGGGCGCAGGTGTTCCTATTGTCGCCCTACCGCGACTTCCTGAGGAGTCGTGACGAGTTCGACTTGAAAGAGCCCGTCTTCTACCACCAGATTGTGTCGGAAGGGCTACGACGCGACATGCTCGTGCGCCTCTTCACACTCTGCGCCATTCCGCTCGAAGAAAAGGTCAGCAGCGCGCGTTTTTCGCCGCGCGTCAGCGCGGCGAGTTGAGTTCATATACGGACGAAAAATTCGTAATGGTCTATCCGTCCGTTCGTTCGTCCGTTCGTTCGTTCGTCCGGCCGTTACCGACCGGTTCTCCTTTATGGCTTGACGGATCGGGCCGAAATTTTTTTGAGCATTCTTAGGACCAATTTGGAGATACACCTTTTTTAGATTTATTCAAAAAAATTCATAAAAAAAAAATTAAAAGATCATTTAATATTTCTGTGTCCTCCAACAAAATTTCTGTGAAAACACACGCTTATGGATAGGGCCCAATCTGGGAAGAAAATTTTTGTGTCCCCCAGCAAAATTTCTGTGAAAACACACGCTTTAAGTATAGGGCCAATCTGGGAGGAACATTTCTGTGTCTGGTAGCAATATTTCTGGGAAAACACATGCCTAAGCACAGGAATTTCGAATGAAGGGTAACAACTTCAAATGAAGTGCTTTTTGAAACGAGCTTGTTATTCCACCGTTGCACAGCTTGTACAAAGCACGAACTTGTATCGCAAAATGGAGTTGTCGTTTGCAGTATTTATCGGCAGCGGACGCGTGTCTGGAGCGCGACTCGCAGGCTGGGACGGCGCTGGACTGGAAACTGACCCGGCCCGTCAAGACGCTGCCCGTCGACGCGACGCTCAGGCGACGACTCTACCAGATGGCTCTGCTCATGGGATTCACCGAGCAGCAAGCGCGCAACTTTGACAAGTAGAGATATAGGACTGAGATTTGACTGAGAACTTTGAAAAAGAAAATGCAGATGCTCCTACATAAGTACAGTATCGATCGTCGAGTCGGCTGGCTTGCTTGGCGAGTCGCACTGCGACGAAATTGAAGCAACCACGAAGCACCGATCAATGGGTACGCTATCAACCGTCGATTCCATCATATATCCAGAAGCCATACTTCCTGAAATGCGCAAAGTATCGCGAGTTGCCTTGCCAGGCAGGCATGCGGCATGCGCTTGGCACAATCCGGCAAACCAACTTCTCCGTCCACTTCTCTTCGCCTAGCGTTTTGCATTGCCAGCGTTGCCTGTTCGGGTCCATTTAAGCCATCCACCAGTTTCGCTACGTCCTTTGAGAAGAACAGCACGTTCTCTCTGCTGTAGTCTTTCGACACCGCGGTCGCCAACCGTCTCGCGCGTTCTACCGCTGCTCCGTACAGGAAGAACCTGGTGCGCGTGCGTGTTTGTGAGGAGAGGTTTGCATGCTGCGTACTGAGCGCCGAACCTGGGAGCGGTCGTGCCGACAATCTGGGACGCGCACCGCCCCAGAACGACCACGAGTTGGACGCTGCCGACGCAGTCAGCGCCGTCCACCACATGAAGTGGGGAAGACTGCGGTTCCTCAAGCTTCCTGGCGACGCTTTGAGCGAACTGCTTGGCAAAGCGAATCAATTCCAGAGCGTTCGTTGGCCCTGCCAGTGCGACATTCGACGCGAACAGCTCGAAACCGGTGTCTGCAAAGCGAAATAACGAGACGTGCCGCTTCCCACTCAGTCTTGGATTGCCTCACTGAGTGCTTGGTGAACATGCGCACACGGAAGCACTCGCTCGACAATCGGCCCACCCTCACCATCGAAGCGCAGTTTGGAGATCGCGTATTGGTGGTCGACGAATAACGAATCGAACGTCCTGCACATCACTTGCAGAAATCTTTCGGTGCTTTTAACAGACCGTCTTCTGTTGGTTTGGCTTTGTTGGAACGAAAAATTGGCTCTGCAGACAGCGACACTGCTGAGTGGTTCCGCCGACTCGCTGATCGGCTCCAGTGTGGATGAAAGGCGCCAGGCCAACTCTACGGGATAGAAATTCGAGCAGATCGACTGACATCGATGCTGCAGCTGCTGCGCCGCTTCTTTTCTCTCGACTAGCTGAATACGTAATGTTTACCTTACGATGCACTTTGAACCTGTTGGTCGTACACTGTAGGTGTACTCTTGTGAATGAATGGTACACTGTGCTGCGGCGCTGCGGCGTGTAATGAGCAATGTTGCAGAGGAATCCCAAATCAACATTGCCATTTTTCGAAATTGAATTTAAATTTACGAATCAGCAAGCATCCCTATTCAAGATGGGCGGGATCAAGAGAAAGAAGCGTGGAAGTGTTGTAAATGTCACCCATTTGTGAGAATGTTGTACACCGAAGAGCAAAATTATTCTCTCGTCTCCCCTCGGCTTCTATGTACATATTACGCTTAGTGGCCCAGAATCATGTATTAATCAAATCAAGACGGCGGCGGCCCTAGACGATCACGAAACCGTCCAACAACGAAAGTATTCTCTACATGTTGACATATTGTTGACATATTGTTGACATGTTGACATGTTACATATACCTGTTGACCAATCTTCGTCGTGTAAACCTCAAGCTCCTGCACAAGCGCATCCACGATGCCACTGCCACTCGTTGAATGAGCAACGTGATGCAACACGGGAATCACGTTGGAGAATGCGACGATCTTGCTTGTGTCTGGATTGCCTTGTTGCTTTAAACTTAGAAGCAGAAGATCTCTACAAAATTTGCTTTTTAACTGCATTGCGACATCGAAACCAGAGAGAAACCAACCGGATGAGCTCTTGCACCAATTGAGGAATGGAAGGATGCAGCATGGGACGGGTTTGATGCTCGAGCAAACCAGTTAGTGCATTTCTCCATCCTATCAGTTCACCAACTTCACTATACGGCAATTCACGCGAGAAGATCTCGATCAAAACCATTCCTGACCAAAATTTTGCGTTGCAATCTGATGTTTGCCTCACGCACACCATGATGCACTGAACCAACCAAAACTGTGCAGATCGTGGGCGATGGTGACTTGCTTTTCAGCAGTGCTCCCACTAAGTCTATCTGGGCTGACGAACAAGAGTCGTTGAACAATCTCCATGTCCGACATTTCTTCGATGCACTTTCTTGTCAGAGCAGCTTTTTCGCATTTGCTTTCAGACATCATCACTGCATGCTGTGCCCAGTTGGTGATCTAAAAGGAAACAAGTCTCATCGTTCAGGCTGCCCCACAACCCTGGAGGTTACCTTGGTGTTCCAATTGTAGTTCACCACGCAGTTCCAGGTGTCGAGCTTGCCGTGGACAATTCTCCTCTTGTGCAGGAACTTCATGCCTCTGCAGATGTCGAGTGCAATCAACTGGCGGACCCTCAAGTTAAACTTGTACGGGCAGGTGCTGAGGACGTGGTGCAGCGTCGCTTTGCCCGGCTCTTCAAACACGTAGTAGACTCCCGGCGTTGCCGGACCGTTGGAGCGCAGCTTCACTTTTCCATGCAGCGCCAGCAGTTTGTTGTGACGCACGCGACAGAGGTTGCGCAGCAGTCTCATGGTTTTCAGGCTGCAATTGAAAAGGCGGGAGGTAGAAACTCATGAAAACTCCGCTGTCACAGTACATACATGGTACATGGCCATTGGTTGTGCCAGCAACAAGTGAGAGAGCGCACCTGTACGTCGTAAAGCCTTGATCGATCGACGACCTGTGCAGCAGCAGCGCTGGATCCTTCAAGCAGAACGTTGTGTAAGTCTTGTATTTTGGGTGCGCTGTCTGCTGGCCACAGCTAAATATGCACGCTTTCGAAGCCTCCTCAGTCGTCGACCTGCTGTGAACGGACGTCGCGTCCGTCGCTGCTCCCGACTCCTACATAAGAAACAGTCTACGCTCTAGAGCAGATTGTGTCGTTGGACATGCCTGTAGGTATTGCCTATTGTATTGTATACCTTGCCCGTCAGCTGAGAATGAAAATCGTCAGTTAGCATCCAAGCACTGAGAGAGTCAGCGGTACGCTTGATGTAGACAGCCGCTGTGATAACCAGCGTAGCAACCAGCAATGACGTCAGAATCACTAGGATGACCTCAGCGGCTGACACCGCCTCCTGTTCTGCCTGCAATTGTCCATCGGGTTAGGCAGGATCACGACGCGGTATGCGTTGCGTCGCTACCTTCTCGTCATCCAGAATCCACTGAAAGACGTTTCTCCCGCTGCAGGTGATATTCTTGATGACGTGCTCCAGTACCAGTTCTCGCATGCTGTGACTCAGTGGCACGAAGTGCATTCGTAGCACCGTTCGGTCGACGGTGTCGCCGCTTGTCATGAACCACAGCAGCCATCTCACCATGACTTTCGCCACAACGCAGTCCACGTTTGCATTGGTCGTCATGTTGAGAATGAGATATGTGTAGGAAGCGAATGGATACGCGGCGCCCTAAGTTTTGTCGTAGCACACCGGTTCCATACTGGACGGTTTAGTTTGCGTACAGCGCCAAAGGGCTTACGGGCGCATCGATGATGTCCACGTCGAATCGGTGGCCCATCTTGTCGGCGTAGTAGTCCATGGCGACCTGCACGCCCTTTTCAATGTGTGCCACGTTCGAGGCATGACCGTTCTCGGAGACAATGGAGACGACGTGGGCGCTCGTGTCGGCGTCCTCCTCCAGCAGGGTTCTGTAGGACAGACTGTAGGGGATGGATTCCACGAGCGCCTCGATGCCGTTCGTGCCCGTCGCGAAGAAGCGAACGTGTCTGCCGGGCCAGGCGTCGCTGGGCCCTTCGGGACCCCGCAACTTCGGCTGGCTGAACACGCCCGCAGTCCGCCGCCAGCGCTGGTCGAACGCCGAGAGCGCTTTCGTAAAAATCTCCGTGGAGCCGCTCCCCTCTCTTCTAACAACAAGGTTTATCGCGCGATCGGGCAGCGTGCAATTCGGATTGTCCGCTCTGATTCTCGAGTCGGACCAGAGTCGAATTGTCCCCAGGAATATGTCGACCAACGTTTTCCTTGACAGGAACAAACGCTCAATCCCGGGAACGCTCTGTACGACGACGATTCCCCTACAAAGATTTTGCAGTTGCTGCTATTATTGTATGCATTTTGAGGGAGGGCCATCCCACTGTACATCTCACAGATGACTCACGTTGCTACCATAGGCAGCATGTGAAGACCAGGATAGGCTGCATAGTCATCTTCGACCATCTGTGAATCCGAAGCGACGAAGGCGACGGGCGGATATCTCTCCTTATCCAGCCGGCCCATCACCCACATCTTGCCCATGCTACTGCCAGTCGGTTTATACGAAAAATGAATCGTTTCCTCCGAATTTCTGCACAACAAGGAGTGCTTTGTTTTGGCGCACACGCACGCACGCACGCACGCACGCTGATTGATTGAATGACTTGCTTTGCGGTATCTTGAATGAAAGCGGTCCAAAGTGTCGCATAAAGTCGGGCCGGTAGCGTGGCGCCGCCGGATCGCACTTCCAAGGTTGTTGTAGCGGAACTCGCGCAAATCCATATTACGAAAGTGAAAGTCTTCATAGACATTTGCCGATTTATTTCCTTAATCCTTTTTTTAGCAGGCGTCTGCGAAGGTGATCGAGAAGCTGTATGGAAACCTGAATTCGACTCAGTTATCTCGACAAGAGGGAAAAGATAATAGGTAGTGGCGAGCGGCGAGGCGAGGCGCAGTGGCGGGCAAAAAACGATTGAAGTGGTTTCTAATTGAGTTCGTCACGAGCACGATGGAACGGAGCCGAGTTGGGGGGGGGGGGGGGAGGGCTGGGTTAGTGGGATAGAGAGATAAATTCCAGTTTGGCCGTAATTGTTGGGATCGGCACACGTACTGCACCTACACCGACCTCAATAAACGCATTGAAATCCAAATAAAGACATGCGAAACCATAATGGTTCATGCACTGTAGCTGGCAGTCGGTTGGGAACGCTGAAATGCGAACTGCGAATCACTGTGATGGTCGGGCACATTCGACTCTAGCTAATACCCGATAATGGAAAATGTTGGAAAACGGAAACCCTGGCCATTAGTCAAAGTTGACTAATGCGAGCACTTTGCAGTAGGGTATAGGTGCGAAGTGTATGCACTTATACAGTATAATACAATTTCCAATAGTGCCAACGACAAGGTTGAAAGTATAGTGCCCCTCCAGTAGTGCCCCCGGGGGGATGTGGCATGCTTCATGCTGTGTGCCTTTTAGGAGCAAGAATATAGTGGTAGGTACACTTGTAGCGTGCATACACACTACTACTAAACAATAATACCGTAAATCCTCCAATACAACCCTTCCCCCCCAATAGTGCCCCCCCCTCCACTAGTGCCCCCGGGTACGGCATGGTTGAAATAATAGAGCCCCCCTTCCAATAGTGCCCCCTGGGGTAAGGGGTATGTTGTGCCATGTGTCTTTTATGGGCAAAAATATAGTGGTAGTTATATCGTGTATACACACTACTTCTAACCAATAATAGTACGTTTCAGCAACTATTAACGATAAATCAACCACTAAATGGGGCAAAACTGATCAAAATCACCGAAAAATTGGCAATTTTGACAGCGAAACTAGCATTACCATTCAAAATTTTTAGGTTGAAATAATAGAAGCCCCCCCCCCCTCCAATAGTGCCCCCGGGTAAGGAGAGCTAAAAAAAATAGTACCCGGGGGCACTATTGGAGGATTTACGGTAGTCGTTTCAGCAGCTAATTAACGTCAACCATTAAATATAGAAAAGGGTTCACAAGCACCAACAAATCTCCAAGTTGAGTAGTGAAGTTAGCTTGACCATTCAAAATTTCTCGCTTGAAAGTATAGAGCCAATTGTACTCCTGGGTAAGGTCGAAAGAATAGTGCCCCGGGGGCACTATTGGAGGATCTACAGTACCTAGCTACCTACCGAGGGACTGAGTGAAGAGCTGAGAACGTTTCAGATGGCGAAGGTTGTATGTAGAGGTTGTATTCATTTCGAAATACATTGTAGGACTACCATGTGCAAGTAGCAGCTAATCAGCTGTATGTAACAAGCGATTCCTTTGGGGGAATCTTAGGCAGGCAGTTGTCGCTGGGGCAACCCTCGATAATAGCTGGCCGTGGCTGCAGCTGTTGCCGTTTCTCGCCTAGCGCGGAGACTCGGCTTGCGTGTCCAACGGCTTTTACGGTAATGTTTGGCATTGAGTGTACTTGTCCTAATTTACTTAAGTCGGTATTCTTGCTTGGCTGCCTTCCATTCGCGTTGTCCGCTGCGATCATATGCGGATTGTCCTCACTGACAAACAGTGGCACATTCAATTACTTTTTGGTTCATATTCAATTCCAGTCCTAAAGATGTTGGAGTTTTGAGTAGCAACATCAAGACTGTAGCAACTAGCCTAGTAGATGACAACGCGTAGGGCACAAACACTCCAACTAAACAACAAGAGACTATACACAGAGTACACACGTTCCTATTTTCCACGCAGTCTGCGTGTCGACCATAGACGTATCCAGGGAGGGAAATGGAGACAACTGCCCGGAGCCAGACTGCCCTCCCCAGGTGTCCAATCAGACCTACATTGTATCTGTTACATTGTATAGGTACTAAAGTAGATAGGTGTAGTACTGCTTGGCTCTGGCTGACTTTGCTCGCGTTGTCGCTGCGATACTCAGTATGGACACACATACTGTCTGTTCTCCAATAGTACCCCTGGCACTATTGTTTTTACCAACAGATTGGCCTATTCGGATTAGCCATATGCAAGCTGCGACGTATGCAAAAGGCGCATGCAGGGGGTGGGGGTGCGTTGCGGCACTCGGGGTTCGAAACTTTCTGAGCACTTACTCTGGAGTCAGGACGTATGACAATCGAAATAATAACATGCGACACAAATAAAATGAACATACCCTCTACTTTGATTTGGGCACAACACAGCTATTGTAGGTAGGTCAGCATCTCTCGTTGACAGATCACATTGGTTCACTTTCAATTTCCGCCATATTAGGAGTCAATATGTGGAGTTATGAGTAATTCTTCAAGACAGATGGCAAATAACCGAGTAGATTAGGTTAGTTAAAGTACAGCAGGTGACGTATACTTGCTATGGAGTTCGAGTGTGATTGATGACATCCCGAGGTGGTCGTGTCAGTCACTCCGGCCTCCACTTAATTATCGGTTTGATCTTTGTACCCTTTCAATATGCTTTTCTCTAGTTTGAAGAGCACCACTAGTTGAAAAGGGAATAGAGCAGCTCGAGAGGGCTGGACGGTCGCTTCTTCTGGGAGCGGGAGCCGGCGCGACAGGGGCCGCTTGGGCACGCTCGGCAGTGGCTGGCCGGGTAGCAGGTGTAGCCGAAGCGCATGTGGCGCTGGAACCCCTCTGCTTGTCCAACAGCTTCCACCGTCTCGAACCGCGTCCAACTGGTCCACCGGCCGGCCCGGCGCCGCCGATGAGCAGCACTCTGCGGCGCACTGAGGAAGCCGGATGCGGCGCCCGCCGGGCACGGACGGAGCTCCACTCCGCGTCTCCTCGTTGTAAGGTAGCAGTGGCGGAAGGAGCAGAGCAGAACTGCACCACCTTCCTGCCGACCGGGCCGGAAAGGCCGGAGCGCTGGGCAGGACGACGGGACGCAGGCCTCAGGTCTTCCAGTCGGTCCCAGGTGCTCACCGGACGGCCCAGGTCGAGAACGAGCCGGAGAGCGTCTGGGTCTCGCCAGCACGCCCAACAAGTAGATCTGCGTCGATACGAAGTCTGAGGCGCCCGAGGGAAGAGGAAGTGGGAGGATGATAAAGGAATGCATCATCGTTTGCAGTCCAAAGGCGAAGCATCCATACGGCTTGCGGCATTCGTGTCATCTCCTTCTCGACGCCCGCAATAGTAGAACGTGGAACCTGAAGCAAGCGAGCGCCGCAGAGAAAACGAGGAAGTGGTTGCCAATGTGAAACGCAAACGGTGCTGAACGTTCCTGGTTGGGTATTGGAACAGTGAGAGATTTGTAAAATTTTCTCTGTCTGATAGAGTCGCTGTGCATGTGCGCGCACGACGGAAGGCAGAGGGACGCACAAACCGACGACCGTCCAAATGGTGGGGGTAGACGTCATGTGACGGAGGGGGTCGGACGGGCCCGTGAGAATGGTGCGTCCGTAAAAACGGGCGGACCCTGTGGCTGCGAAGAAGAGCACGCGCTGGAGCCGGGCAGGGGCGGCGAGTCGCGTGGCGCATGACGCGAGACGCTCCGGGATGAGCAGCGTCCTCGCGACGGCTGTAGACGTAGATGAAGTCGCGACCCGCGTCGTCCTGCTTCCCCAACCGGCCAGCGCCCGCGCCGCCAGGAGAGCACGCAGTCGTCGGGGTGCGCCCCCAGTCCGGCACCGTGACACCGACCCTCCGTGGAAAGCCGACGGCTACGATAGGAGGGTCGCGCAGGACGGCAAACGATGGGCGACAGGCTGGCTCGACGCACTACAAACTGAAAAAGTATATAAGGGCCAGGGGAGCGCGCACGAGAGATGCCTCGTGACGGTCTGGACGAGAAGACGGAGGCGGGGATGCAGATTGGGACAGCAGAGGAGCATGCACAGCCAAAGCTGAGCCATTTGGATCCGACGGGCGGCGGGGGCGCGAACAGTTGCACGCCGTCGTCGCAATCGGCGGGGAGCCTTCAGACGATGGCGACACGCAGGCACGCAGCTTTGCGCAGATCGAGCCGAACTCTCAATAGCCGACCGAACCGCTGTGAGTCGATGGACGGCGGTGAACATAGGTGGGGTCGCGGTTATTGTCTGCTGCCTGAATTTCTAATTCGGGATGTATAATTTTCAATGCACATTGCGTGACAAAGTAACGTTCAGTGTCACTATTTGTCTAGTGCGCTCTGATGCTCGCCGAGACCGACGCCAATATCTCGAGTGAACCAGGTTCGCCGAAGGAGAGGAAATTTCCAGTCCCGGTTTACTAGCCGCATAAATAACATTACGAATAGAAAGTATAAAAATTTCAAACAGTTGTGGGGAGTGGGGAGGCGGAAACTTTTGGGAAATGGGACTTCCCCTTGTCCGCCCCCACCCCCGCCACTGTTTGATGGCCCGGGCCACTGAGTATACTGGGGGCGGTGTATTTGGGAACGTACCTGTAATCCAGCCGAATTAGGGACCAGGCTGTGCAGTGGCTCTTTGCAGGTGGGGGTCCGAACAAGAACGTGGGGGGTAGGGTGGAGAAGACGTCAGGTTGAACAGTGTGCACAAAGTACCTCCGAGCAAAATCGGTCTAACTTTGTGCCTTGGGTGAAGAGTGGGGAGTGGGCGGGGTTGGGGGGGGGGGGGTGGGGAGAGGGTGAGCTTGACCTGGGTGGGTAACCCCCCCCCACCCCTCCCCAGCTACATGTTGATCTGCGTGCGTGCGTGCGTGCGTGCGTGCGTGCGTGCATGCGTGCGGTTCCATCAGTCTACCACAACAACCCACAGAGTTTGAGAACTAAACTGACCGAGTAGTTGTCAACCACGCACCACAATATCTCGTGACAAACTTGTATCTGCTAAACACGTTCCTGACACCGAGCCGTGCTCCAAAGGGCGATCAGTTCAAGTAGCGTCACCGATAACGCCGTGGGCGAGGCCGTGCCTACAGAAAGGCGCACTGCGCCTCCGCCTCCCCGGGCGACAGCACGAAAGGCACGCCGAATAAACGCAGCAGTCTCTGGAAGGACAACAACGCAACGTATGCACAATATGGATGCGCGAATCGCGGATAGTCACGATCATTCGTGTAACTTGGTGGGGGGGGGTGTCGAAAACTAACCACCACCCAGCCCTCCGTACCTATTTTTGTTTTACCAAATGTGCCTATCTAGACGCAATTTTGGTGCAACCGTTTTCATTCTTACGCCCATGCCCACTCCAGGTGTTCTGCTGGCCCACGACCGAAAACTCGATTGCGTACACGCATTCCCCCCCCCCACCCCACGAATAATACACACACAGTGAGCTCAACGCACGCACACAAGGATTATTACTTGGCAGTCCTCTCTGATTCGCTGTGTCACGGACTTTTCACGAGATCCAGAGCGCTGCGCTCGAGTGACCAGATCATGCGGTGCGTTACTCTGTCAGCGTCACCATGAAAACCCGTTGCTTGCTCTTCGGTCGACGTTTCTGCGCTTCCAAAGGAGTGAACAGAGTTTGATTGTCCAGCAGCAGACGTTGATGGCTGAGCGGCAGCCACAATTGAATCCAAAACTCCAGCGTGCAAACATGGGACTTCTTCAAATTCTTCTGACTCGTCTGAAGCGGCGTCATTAGCCTCCTCATCTGGAATATCAGCATAGAATTGATCATTTTCTGCATAATTAACGTCATCAACGAGAGGCTTTGTTGCGGAATATACAGACAAGTCTTGTGTCGTCTGCTGCGCCGATGCAGCATATTTGCTGGCCACAGGATAGGATTGTTCCGGCCATGCGTTCAACGAATTTGCTTCGCCATGCTCGGCAGATGAACTCATATCTTGCTTGCCACTTTCGAGAACCGCTTCCCGCGACCCGCGTGGTCCATCATCAATATGATAAACAGAGTCGAAGGCATCGACGCCGGACGACGCCTCCGGGTTGAGCAGCGACGCTTCAGAAGGGCTGCCGACCGCAGCTTCTGTGGAGCCGAAATCGTCCAGCGAATCTTTCTCCAGTTGAGGAACACCAAAAAAACCACAACGGTCCAGCTAACTTTGGACAGTTGGGGAAGAGAGATGTGAGCATAATACACGTAACTGGGGGGGGGGAGTTACCCCCATTAGTCGGCAACTTTAACCATCCCCGCCTACGCATTCTCCTACAGTTTTTTTTTCACCTCTCCAAATTGATACCATTGCGTGTTTTTCTTCCCTTTTCAGTGTTTCTCGACCATAAAACAGCACACGAACGCAATGCGTTCGACCAATTTTGACCAAACCGTACCTCTTTGACGCTATAGTAGTACAAAAATTGTCCTCATTACCCCCCCCCCCTTCAAACCACAGTGTCTCAGACCGTCTTCCGAGGCCGAAAACCCGGTTACGACAGGTATATGGATCTGAGATAGCGATAGCCAAAAACACTTGAACGCCACCTGTCGTCGTTGTCGGTTCGCCTCCGGTAGCCAGCAGAGCAGGCGCAGTGTCGTCGGCGTCGTCACCACTGCTGCTGGCAGTCTCTCCACTCACGTCGATGGTGTCATCTCTGAAGCCCAGCTTGTCGCTCTTGAAGAGAACGTGGCTCCTGCCGTAGCCCTCGTGGACAACCATCACCGATTTCTTCTGCTCTCCAGCCCGCGTCTCCCTCTTCTTGGGCAATCCCCAGTCGTACAGTGTGCCCGCCACGAGCTGGGAATTTACCTGAAACTTTATTTATTTACCTTTTTTAAGTGAAAAAAGTATCAAGTAAGCAAACGAACCTCGTCGAGTTTCCTGCTGATCTTGCTCTTGCTCACGAGGCGCTGCAGTTGAAACGAGCTAAAGTCTGAAAGAAAGTGTCATAAAGTCAGAATATGTAAATAAATGGTTTCCGTAGTTTCCGTAGTACCTACGCATCAAAACGTTTGCCGCTTCAGCAACGTAATCGCTCGGAACAGTAGTGCGTGCACGGCGCGGCTCACTCATGAATCTACAAATATGCGGTCAACCTGACCTGATTGATCGAATAGGAACTGCCATTGGGTCGTCCCCCCCCCCCCGAGAAGGCGTTCAAGCTAATCAGCATAGTTCCCCAATTTCGAATTTCGAATATGATTTTTCCGGATAAAGTTCCACGTCGTCAGTCACTCCAACGCGCCACCCAGAGTGCGGGGCGGGCGTACCAACGGCAGGGGGGGGGGTGGAGGCATACCTGTAACCGGGAATTGGACCTGGGGGGGGGGAGGGTTGGTGGGGTGAAAATCTGGAGGAGGGGGGGGGGTCTGGGCAGAAAAAAAATAGGCAATTTTTGGTCTATTTTTAGTCAAAAATACACTGTAAAAACCTGAAAATAGGTACTTCTTAGTCAAAATACACTGTAAATAACGCAAAATAGACACTTTTGCGTCGATTCTTGCTCAAAAACGCTGTACAAAACGCATTTATTTTGCATTATAGTATGCAGTAGAAAGTTTTCAAAAAGTCTGGGGGGGGGGGGTCTGGGTGGGGGTTCAGGACAACCTGGGGGGGAGGGTTGGGGAGGGTGTGGGTAGGGTCAAATTCAGCACCTGGGGGGGAGGGAAAGCCCCCCCCCCCCAAACCCCACCCCAGTTACAGGTATGGGGTGGAGGGATTGCAGCCTCTAGGAACGAACCATTGGGGTCGGCGGGAAGGGCGGCGACGGAGGAGGCGCGCTTGGCGGCGGTGCTGTCCTGTGCGTCGAGCAGCGCCTCCCTCTGCTCGGACACGGGCAGCGTCGCGAACGCCGCCGACTCCACGTCCAGCGAGCCGTCGCTCGTACGAGACACGAAGCTAAGAGGAAGGAAAACTCTTCTCGGCGTGTGCGCGCGGTAGAGAATCGGGCCTCAGTGGTAGAGAATCGGCCTCTTGCGCGCACGGTTCTGGGATCGATTCTTGATGGACACTCTCAATCTAATGAGGAGTTTGTCAATGGACTTTCTCGTGCTGATTGCAGACGGCGTTCTTCCGAATGTCTTTGGCGACGCTCGTGGCTAGTGCCTCGACAGCAAGGCGTCATGCTACATGGGCCACTGGGCCCCCTAAGCGTTGCCCTTAGGCCTTAATCCAAAAAGAGCGCGGCTCGCCAGGGCAGGGGCACCTGGTGTCGAGGGAGGCGGGCTCGTGGGACTGCTCGTCCGAGACGATGGCGTCCGAGTCGTCGTCGTCGTCGTCGTCGCGGGAGAGAGCGGCGGTCTGGTTGGACAGGAGGAATTCGTCCTCGGCCGAGTCGAGCTTGGCCGTGAGCGAGCGCACGAGTTGCGCGTCGGCGCCCTCGGCGATCGCCTTGGCCAGCAGCTTCCGCTTCACCGCCTCCAACTCCAAGCCAGCCGCTGCGCGCCCCACACGACGCTTGCCCTAGTAAGCCGACCGTCTCATGTGTGGCACAGTACTGCTTGCGAGTTGGGATTGGGTGGGGGGTGAATGTGGACCTTCATTGGGATTTCTCTAACTGGCCAGTGTTTGCAGCGAAATGAAAACACGAACAAAAAATATAACTTGTGAATCCGCAATGGTGCCACCACAAACTAATTCTTATTTTTTTGTGGAAAAGCAGTGTGCCTGCGAGTGCGAAGGCAAAATTGCATGTATTATGTGCCATAGACCACAAGCCAGCTCACCAAAACGTTGGACTTGAAATTGGGCACATTGGGCCCGTCGAAAACGATCACAGGCCTTATTCCATGGTACAAAAGCTTCGCCAATCGGTGGCACAGCACCCCCAAATGCGCGTTCCTACGCGCTTGCACGTGCAATGCTTGGTGGAGCCAGATCGACACGTCTACAATACCAACACGTAGGTAGCGCATTTTTTTTATAATTTAATGGCACAAATCTACAGACCAACGGCAAGTCTATGTCCCTGTAGAGAGTCCAGCGTAACGTCCTCTCCAGTCGACTCCAAAATGTTCCACAGTCCCTTGACGCCCATTTTTGGCGTGCAACGCGGTGCAAGCCGGGTTTGGACTTGTCAAAGTTCAATCGTTAGCAGAGTAGCAGAAACTCATTGCCAGGCCTCTCACTCTCCCACAGGATTGATTTTTGGCCGATTTAGAAAAGCCGCAGTTGTGCCCGCCAGTTGTCTCCACTAACAGCCGCCCAAGAACCTGCACCCCCGAAAAACTGGGAATACCTTTCCAGGTGTCACCAGGTGTCACGATTCCAGGTGTCACCAGAGGCAGACCCTCTTTGGGAGGCGGGCAGTGGAGAGATGCACACCGAAATGATATTCTTTGCTTAGACTGTCTTATGCCAGTCCTCAGGCTTAGCCTTAGGCTTTTGCTTAGGCTTAGGCCTAGGCATGCGCGCACGCATGCACACACGCATGCACATGCGCTTTTCCTCCAACCTAAGCCTAAGCTAAGCCTAAGCTAAGCCTAAGCTAAGCCTAAGCTAAGCCTAAGCTAAGCCTAAGCTAAGCCTAAGCAAAAACTCAGCTAAGTTTCAGCTAAACCTAAGCTAAGCCAAAGCTAAGCCTACCTAAACTAAGTCTAAGCTAAGCCCAAGACCAAGTCAGAGCGAAGAATATTATTTCGGTGCGCACCTCTCTACTGCCCCTCCCAAAGAGGGTCTGCCTCCGGTGACACCTGGAACTGTGACACCTGGTGACACCTGGAAAGGGTATTCCCGAAAAACTACGCGAAGCGAAGTTGGCGAACGTTGCGCTTCCTCCAAGTCGTTTGAATGCGCGCCGTCTCAGCGTGACTATGTGACTACGGTGAAATATCACAAAGTCGAGCATTTCCACCCTGCATTCCTCTCGTGATCCGGACGGCTACACGTCGAGTGAATGATATATGTAGATAAAATAACCGCAAGATGAGGCAACCCAATTCCTAATATCTAACAAGTGCCGAAACGAGCGCGATTCGAACCGACCCAGTCACAGCCCATTGGATTCCATATCATACGGTAACGTAGTGTAGCATTGATTTGCCTACACCGGAGGGGGGGACGCAATCTCGTTTAAGTTTGCAGAAATGTGACCACGTTTGTCGTCCACAAGATTTGTGGATACTCGGCCATTTCAGCGGAATGAGGAATCTTTACTCCCCCCCCCCGTCCCGCCCACTCCCCACTCTTCACCACAAAGTAGAACAACAAAGTTTAGACCGAATTTTGCTCGGAAGGTACTAATTGGTGCACAACTGTTCAAACCTGAACGCTTTCTCCACCCACCCCCCACGTTCTTGTTCGGACCCCCACCTGCAAAGAGCCACTGCACAGCCTGGTCCCTAATTTGGCTGGATTACAGGTACGGTCCCAAATACACCGCCCCCAGTATACTCAGTGGCCCGGGCCATCAAACAGTGGCGGGGGTGGGGCGGACAAGGGGAAGTGCCATTTCCCAAAAAGTTTCCGCCTCCCCACTCCCCACAACTGTTTGAAATTTTTATCTTTGTATACGTAATGTTGTTGTATGCGGCTGTAAACCGGGGACGGAATTGTCTCTGCCTTCGGCGAAACCTGGTTGCAAATCGAGTGTATTGGCGTCGGTTCTTGGCCGAACAGTCGAGCGCACTAGACAAAATAGTGAACACTGAAACGTTACTTTGTCACGCAATGTGCATTGAAAATTATACATCCCGAATTAGAATTGCAGGCAGCAGACAATAACCGCGACCCCACCTATGTAATCACCGCCGTCGACAGATCGACTCAACAGCGAGTTCGGTCGGCTATTGAGTGAGTTCGGGCTTGATTCTGCGCAAAGCTGCGATGCCTGCGGTGTCGCCAGTGCGTCTGGAAGGCTTTCCCCGCCGGATTGCGGTGACGACGAGCGTGCAACTGTTCGCGCCCCCGCCGCCCGTCGGATCCAAATGGCTCAGCTTTGGCTGGTGCATGCTCATCTGCTGTCCCATGATCTGCATCCCCGCCTCCGTCTTCGTCGTCCAGACCATCACGAGGCATCTCTGGGTGCGCAGCTCCCCTGGCCCTTATAGTAGCTTGTTGATCAGTTGTGTAGGTGCGGTAGGTAGCCAGCATGTCGCCAAACAAATCGTTTGCCGTAGCTGCGCGACCCTCCTGTTCGTAGCCGATGGGCTTCTTCACGGAGGAGTCGGTGTACACGGTGCCGGACTCGGGGGCGCACCCCGACGACTGCGTGCTGCTCATGGGCGGCGCGGGCGCTGGCCGGTTGGGGAAGCAGGACGACGCGGGTCGCGACTTCATCTACGTCTATCAGCCGTCGACGAGGACGCTGCTGCAGTCCCGGAAGCGTCTCGACGTCATGCGCCACGCGGAACTCGCCGCCTACCTGCCCGGCTCCAGCAGCGTGCTCTTCTTCGGCAGCCACATGGGTCCGCCCAGGATTTTTGACGGACGCACCATTCTCACGAGGCCCGTCCGACCCCCTCCGGTCAACATGGACGTCTACCCCCACCATTGTGGAACGGTCGTCGGTTTGTGCGTCCCTCTCCTTCAGTTCGTGCGCGCACATGCACAGCGAACTGCTATTGGTCAGAGAAAATTTTACAAATCTATCAGCTGGTTACAAATACGCAACACAGCAAACGTTCAAGCAACCGTTTGCGTGTGTGAAACACATTTGAGAGTCAAACCACTGTTCCTCGTTTTTTGAGCTTCTGGACGGCGCTCGCTTGCTTCAGGTTCCACGTTCTACTATTGCGGGCGTCGAGAAGGAGATGACACGAATGCCGCAAGCCGATATGGATGCTTCGCCTTTGGACTGCAAACGATGAGATGGCATTCCTTTATCGATCCTCCCACTTCCTCTTCCCTCGGTGGCGCCGTCATGACTTCGTATCGACGCAAGATCTACTTGTTGGGCGTGCGTGGCGAGAACCAGACGCTCTCCGGCTACGTTCTCGACCTGGGCCGTCCGGTGAGCGTCTGGGACCGACTGGAAGACCTGAGGCCTAGCAGTCCCGTCAGATTCCTGGCCGGCGCTACGGCCTTTCCGAGTCCGGTCGGCAGGAAGGTGGTGCAGTTGCTGCTCTGCTCCTTCCGCCACTGCTACCTGTACAACGAGGAGACGCGAGAGTGGAGCTACGCGATGCAGGTGCCCGGCGGACCGCGCGCGGCATTCGGCTTCCTCAAGTGCGCCGGCAGAGTGCTGCTCATCGGCGGCGACCGGGCCGGCCGAGTGGACCAGTTGGACGCGGATTCGAGACGGTGGAAGCTGTGGGACAAGCAGAGGGAGTTCCAGCGCTACATGCGCTTCGGCTACACCTGCTACCCGGCCAGCCACTGCCGAGCGATGCCCAAGCGGCCCCTGTCGCGCCGGCTCCGCTCCCAGAAGAAGCGACCGTCCAGCCCTCTCGAGCTGCTCTATTCCCTTTTCAACTAGTGGTGCTCTTCAAACTAGAGAAAAGCATATTGAAAGGGTACAAAGATCAAACCAATAATTAAGTGGAGGCCGGAGTGAACTGACCGACCACCTGCGGGAATGTCATCAAATCAACACTCGAACTCCGTAGCAAGTATACGTCACCTGCTGTACTTTGACTAACCTAATCTACTCGGTTATTTGCCATCTGTCTTGAAGAGATTACTCATAACTCCAACATATTGACTCCTAATATGGCGGGAATTGAAAGTGAACCAATGTGTATATGACAACGAGAGATGCTTACCTACCTACAATAGCTGTGTTGTGCCCAAATCAAAGTAGAGGGTATGTTCATTTTATTTGTGTCGCATGTTATTATTTCGATTGTCATACGTCCTGACTCCAGAGTAAGTGCTCAGAAAGTTGTCGAACCCCGAGTGCCGCAACGTACCCCCCCCCCACCCCCTGCATGCGCCTTTTGCATACGTCGCAGCTTGCATATGGCTAATCCGAATAGGCCAATCTGTGAAAAACAATAGTGCCAGGGGTACTATTGGAGAACAGACAGTATGTGTGTCCGACACGAGTATCGCAGCGAACAACGCGAAGCAAAAGTCAGCCAGAGCCAAGCAGTACTACACCTATCTACTTTAGTACCTATACAATGTAACAGATACAATGTAGGTCTGATTGGACACCTGGGGAGGGCAGTCTGGTCTTCTGGGGCAGTTGTCTCCATTTCCCTCCCCTGGATACGTCTATGGTCGACACGCAGACTGCGTGGAAAATAGGAACGTGTGTACTCTGTGTATAAGTCTCTTGTTGTTTAGTTGGAGTGTTTGTGCCCTACGCGTTGTCATCTACTAGGCTAGTTGCTACAGTCTTGATGTTGCTACTCAAAACTCCAACATCTTTAGGACTGGAATTGAATGTGAACCAAAAGTAATTGAATGTGCCACTGTTTGTCAGGTGAGGACAATCCGCATTATGTAATCGCAGCGGACAACGCGAATGGAAGGCAGCCAAGCAAGAATACCGACTTAAGTAAATGTAGGTACAAGTACACTCAATGCGAAACGTTACCGTAAAAGCCGTTGGACACGCAAGCCGAGTCTCCGCGCTAGGCGAGAAACGGCAACAGCTGCAGCCACGGCCAGCTATTATCGAGGGTTGCCGCAGCGACAACTGCCTGCCTAAGATTCCCCCAAAGGAATCGCTTGTTACATACAGCTGATTAGCTGCTACTTGCACATGGTAGTCCTACAATGTATTTCGAAATGAATGACAACCTCTGACAATGACAACCTTCGCCATCTGAAACGTTCTCAGCTCTTCACTCAGTCCCTCGGTAGGTAGCTAGGTACTGTAGATCCTCCAATAGTGCCCCCGGGGCAATATTCTTTCGACCTTACCCAGGAGTACAATTGGCTCTATACTTTCAACCTAGAAATTTTGAATGGTAATGCTAACTTCACTACTAAAATTGGCGATTTGTTGGTGCTTTTGAACACTTTTTATATTTAATGGTTGACGTTAATTAGCTGCTGAAACGACTACCGTAAATCCTCCAATAGTGCCCCCGGGGTACTATTTTTTTAACCTCTCCTTACCCGGGGGCACTATTGGAGGGGGGGGGGCTTCTATTATTTCAACCTAAAAATTTTGAATGGTAATGCTAGTTTCGCTGTCAAAATTGCCAATTTTTCGGTGATTTTGATCAGTTTTGCCCCATTTAGTGGTTGATTTATCGTTAATAGTTGCTGAAACGTACTATTATTGGTTAGTAGTAGTGTGTATACACGATATAACTACCACTATATTTTTGCCCAGAAAAGGCACATGGCACAACATACCCCTTACCCCAGGGGGCACTATTGGAGGGGGGCTCTATTATTTCAACCATGCCGTACCCGGGGGCACTATTGGAGGGGGGCACTATTGGGGGAAAGGGTTGTATTAGAGGATTTACGGTATTATTGTTTAGTAGTAGTGTGTATGCACGCTACAAGTGTACCTACCACTATATTCTTGCTCCTAAAAGGCACACAGCATGAAACATGCCACATCCCCCCAGGGGCACTACTGGAGGGGCACTATACTTTCAACCTTGTCGTTGGCACTATTGGAAATTGTATTATACTGTATAAGTGCATACACTTCGCACCTATACCCTACTGCAAAGTGCTCGCATTAGTCAACTTTGACTAATGGCCAGGGTTTCCGTTTTCCAACATTTTCCATTATCGGGTAATAGCTAGAGTCGAATGTGCCCGACCATCACAGTGATTCGCAGTTCGCATTTCAGCGTTCCCAACCGACTGCCAGCTACAGTGCATGAACCATTATGGTTTCGCATGTCTTTATTTGGATTTCAATGCGTTTATTGAGGTCGGTGTAGGTGCAGTACGTGTGCCGAGCCCAACACTTCCGGCCACACTCGACATTCTCTCTCTCTCCCACTCACCCAGCCCCCCCCCCCCACTCGGCTCCGTTCCATCGTGCTCGTGACGAACTCAATTAGAAACCACTTCAATCGTTTTTTGCCCGCCACTGCGCCTCGCCTCGCCGCTCGCCACTACCTATTATCTTTTCCCTCTTGTCGAGATAACTGAGTCGAATTCAGGTTTCCATACAGCTTCTCGATCACCTTCGCAGACGCCTGCTAAAAAAAAGGATTAAGGAAATAAATCGGCAAATGTCTATGAAGACTTTCACTTTCGTAATATGGATTTGCGCGAGTTCCGCTACAACAACCTTGGAAGTGCGATCCGGCGGCGCCACGCTACCGGCCCGACTTTATGCGACACTTTGGACCGCTTTCATTCAAGATACCGCAAAGCAAGTCATTCAATCAATCAGCGTGCGTGCGTGCGTGCGTGCGTGTGCGCCAAAACAAAGCACTCCTTGTTGTGCAGAAATTCGGAGGAAACGATTCATTTTTCGTATAAACCGACTGGCAGTAGCATGGGCAAGATGTGGGTGATGGGCCGGCTGGATAAGGAGAGATATCCGCCCGTCGCCTTCGTCGCTTCGGATTCACAGATGGTCGAAGATGACTATGCAGCCTATCCTGGTCTTCACATGCTGCCTATGGTAGCAACGTGAGTCATCTGTGAGATGTACAGTGGGATGGCCCTCCCTCAAAATGCATACAATAATAGCAGCAACTGCAAAATCTTTGTAGGGGAATCGTCGTCGTACAGAGCGTTCCCGGGATTGAGCGTTTGTTCCTGTCAAGGAAAACGTTGGTCGACATATTCCTGGGGACAATTCGACTCTGGTCCGACTCGAGAATCAGAGCGGACAATCCGAATTGCACGCTGCCCGATCGCGCGATAAACCTTGTTGTTAGAAGAGAGGGGAGCGGCTCTACGGAGATTTTTACGAAAGCGCTCTCGGCGTTCGACCAGCGCTGGCGGCGGACTGCGGGCGTGTTCAGCCAGCCGAAGTTGCGGGGTCCCGAAGGGCCCAGCGACGCCTGGCCCGGCAGACACGTTCGCTTCTTCGCGACGGGCACGAACGGCATCGAGGCGCTCGTGGAATCCATCCCCTACAGTCTGTCCTACAGAACCCTGCTGGAGGAGGACGCCGACACGAGCGCCCACGTCGTCTCCATTGTCTCCGAGAACGGTCATGCCTCGAACGTGGCACACATTGAAAAGGGCGTGCAGGTCGCCATGGACTACTACGCCGACAAGATGGGCCACCGATTCGACGTGGACATCATCGATGCGCCCGTAAGCCCTTTGGCGCTGTACGCAAACTAAACCGTCCAGTATGGAACCGGTGTGCTACGACAAAACTTAGGGCGCCGCGTATCCATTCGCTTCCTACACATATCTCATTCTCAACATGACGACCAATGCAAACGTGGACTGCGTTGTGGCGAAAGTCATGGTGAGATGGCTGCTGTGGTTCATGACAAGCGGCGACACCGTCGACCGAACGGTGCTACGAATGCACTTCGTGCCACTGAGTCACAGCATGCGAGAACTGGTACTGGAGCACGTCATCAAGAATATCACCTGCAGCGGGAGAAACGTCTTTCAGTGGATTCTGGATGACGAGAAGGTAGCGACGCAACGCATACCGCGTCGTGATCCTGCCTAACCCGATGGACAATTGCAGGCAGAACAGGAGGCGGTGTCAGCCGCTGAGGTCATCCTAGTGATTCTGACGTCATTGCTGGTTGCTACGCTGGTTATCACAGCGGCTGTCTACATCAAGCGTACCGCTGACTCTCTCAGTGCTTGGATGCTAACTGACGATTTTCATTCTCAGCTGACGGGCAAGGTATACAATACAATAGGCAATACCTACAGGCATGTCCAACGACACAATCTGCTCTAGAGCGTAGACTGTTTCTTATGTAGGAGTCGGGAGCAGCGACGGACGCGACGTCCGTTCAGAGCAGGTCGACGACTGAGGAGGCTTCGAAAGCTTGCATATTTAGCTGTGGCCAGCAGACAGCGCACCCAAAATACAAGACTTACACAACGTTCTGCTTGAAGGATCCAGCGCTGCTGCTGCACAGGTCGTCGATCGATCAAGGCTTTACGACGTACAGGTGCGCTGTCTCACTTGTTGCTGGCACAACCAATGGCCATGTACCATGTATGTACTGTGACAGCGGAGTTTTCATGAGTTTCTACCTCCCGCCTTTTCAATTGCAGCCTGAAAACCATGAGACTGCTGCGCAACCTCTGTCGCGTGCGTCACAACAAACTGCTGGCGCTGCATGGAAAAGTGAAGCTGCGCTCCAACGGTCCGGCAACGCCGGGAGTCTACTACGTGTTTGAAGAGCCGGGCAAAGCGACGCTGCACCACGTCCTCAGCACCTGCCCGTACAAGTTTAACTTGAGGGTCCGCCAGTTGATTGCACTCGACATCTGCAGAGGCATGAAGTTCCTGCACAAGAGGAGAATTGTCCACGGCAAGCTCGACACCTGGAACTGCGTGGTGAACTACAATTGGAACACCAAGGTAACCTCCAGGGTTGTGGGGCAGCCTGAACGATGAGACTTGTTTCCTTTTAGATCACCAACTGGGCACAGCATGCAGTGATGATGTCTGAAAGCAAATGCGAAAAAGCTGCTCTGACAAGAAAGTGCATCGAAGAAATGTCGGACATGGAGATTGTTCAACGACTCTTGTTCGTCAGCCCAGATAGACTTAGTGGGAGCACTGCTGAAAAGCAAGTCACCATCGCCCACGATCTGCACAGTTTTGGTTGGTTCAGTGCATCATGGTGTGCGTGAGGCAAACATCAGATTGCAACGCAAAATTTTGGTCAGGAATGGTTTTGATCGAGATCTTCTCGCGTGAATTGCCGTATAGTGAAGTTGGTGAACTGATAGGATGGAGAAATGCACTAACTGGTTTGCTCGAGCATCAAACCCGTCCCATGCTGCATCCTTCCATTCCTCAATTGGTGCAAGAGCTCATCCGGTTGGTTTCTCTCTGGTTTCGATGTCGCAATGCAGTTAAAAAGCAAATTTTGTAGAGATCTTCTGCTTCTAAGTTTAAAGCAACAAGGCAATCCAGACACAAGCAAGATCGTCGCATTCTCCAACGTGATTCCCGTGTTGCATCACGTTGCTCATTCAACGAGTGGCAGTGGCATCGTGGATGCGCTTGTGCAGGAGCTTGAGGTTTACACGACGAAGATTGGTCAACAGGTATGTAACATGTCAACATGTCAACAATATGTCAACAATATGTCAACATGTAGAGGTGGGTGGGGTGGGGGGGCGGCGGCGCGGCCCTCCCTTTGGGGGGGGGCTTTTTATAGAATACTTTCGTTGTTGGACGGTTTCGTGATCGTCTAGGGCCGCCGCCGTCTTGATTTGATTAATACATGATTCTGGGCCACTAAGCGTAATATGTACATAGAAGCCGAGGGGAGACGAGAGAATAATTTTGCTCTTCGGTGTACAACATTCTCACAAATGGGTGACATTTACAACACTTCCACGCTTCTTTCTCTTGATCCCGCCCATCTTGAATAGGGATGCTTGCTGATTCGTAAATTTAAATTCAATTTCGAAAAATGGCAATGTTGATTTGGGATTCCTCTGCAACATTGCTCATTACACGCCGCAGCGCCGCAGCACAGTGTACCATTCATTCACAAGAGTACACCTACAGTGTACGACCAACAGGTTCAAAGTGCATCGTAAGGTAAACATTACGTATTCAGCTAGTCGAGAGAAAAGAAGCGGCGCAGCAGCTGCAGCATCGATGTCAGTCGATCTGCTCGAATTTCTATCCCGTAGAGTTGGCCTGGCGCCTTTCATCCACACTGGAGCCGATCAGCGAGTCGGCGGAACCACTCAGCAGTGTCGCTGTCTGCAGAGCCAATTTTTCGTTCCAACAAAGCCAAACCAACAGAAGACGGTCTGTTAAAAGCACCGAAAGATTTCTGCAAGTGATGTGCAGGACGTTCGATTCGTTATTCGTCGACCACCAATACGCGATCTCCAAACTGCGCTTCGATGGTGAGGGTGGGCCGATTGTCGAGCGAGTGCTTCCGTGTGCGCATGTTCACCAAGCACTCAGTGAGGCAATCCAAGACTGAGTGGGAAGCGGCACGTCTCGTTATTTCGCTTTGCAGACACCGGTTTCGAGCTGTTCGCGTCGAATGTCGCACTGGCAGGGCCAACGAACGCTCTGGAATTGATTCGCTTTGCCAAGCAGTTCGCTCAAAGCGTCGCCAGGAAGCTTGAGGAACCGCAGTCTTCCCCACTTCATGTGGTGGACGGCGCTGACTGCGTCGGCAGCGTCCAACTCGTGGTCGTTCTGGGGCGGTGCGCGTCCCAGATTGTCGGCACGACCGCTCCCAGGTTCGGCGCTCAGTACGCAGCATGCAAACCTCTCCTCCCAAACACGCATGCGCACCAGGTTCTTCCTGTACGGAGCAGCGGTAGAACGCGCGAGACGGTTGGCGACCGCGGTGTCGAGAGACTACAGCAGAGAGAACGTGCTGTTCTTCTCAAAGGACGTAGCGAAACTGGTGGATGGCTTAAATGGACCCGAACAGGCAACGCTGGCAATGCAAAACGCTAGGCGAAGAGAAGTGGCCGGAGAAGTTGGTTTGCCGGATTGTGCCAAGCGCATGCCGCATGCCTGCCTGGCAAGGCAACTCGCGATACTTTGCGCGTTTCAGGAAGTATGGCTTCTGGATATATGAATGGAATCGACGGTTGATAGCGTACCCATTGATCGGTGCTTCGTGGTTGCTTCAATTTCGTCGCAGTGCGACTCGCCAAGCAAGCCAGCCGACTCGACGATCGATACTGTACTTATGTAGGAGCATCTGCATTTTCTTTTTCAAAGTTCTCAGTCAAATCTCAGTCCTATATCTCTACTTGTCAAAGTTGCGCGCTTGCTGCTCGGTGAATCCCATGAGCAGAGCCATCTGGTAGAGTCGTCGCCTGAGCGTCGCGTCGACGGGCAGCGTCTTGACGGGCCGGGTCAGTTTCCAGTCCAGCGCCGTCCCAGCCTGCGAGTCGCGCTCCAGACACGCGTCCGCTGCCGATAAATACTGCAAACGACAACTCCATTTTGCGATACAAGTTCGTGCTTTGTACAAGCTGTGCAACGGTGGAATAACAAGCTCGTTTCAAAAAGCACTTCATTTGAAGTTGTTACCCTTCATTCGAAATTCCTGTGCTTAGGCATGTGTTTTCCCAGAAATATTGCTACCAGACACAGAAATGTTCCTCCCAGATTGGCCCTATACTTAAAGCGTGTGTTTTCACAGAAATTTTGCTGGGGGACACAAAAATTTTCTTCCCAGATTGGGCCCTATCCATAAGCGTGTGTTTTCACAGAAATTTTGTTGGAGGACACAGAAATATTAAATGATCTTTTAATTTTTTTTATGAATTTTTTTGAATAAATCTAAAAAAGGTGTATCTCCAAATTGGTCCTAAGAATGCTCAAAAAAATTTCGGCCCGATCCGTCAAGCCATAAAGGAGAACCGGTCGGTAACGGCCGGACGAACGAACGAACGGACGAACGAACGGACGGATAGACCATTACGAATTTTTCGTCCGTATATGAACTCAACTCGCCGCGCTGACGCGCGGCGAAAAACGCGCGCTGCTGACCTTTTCTTCGAGCGGAATGGCGCAGAGTGTGAAGAGGCGCACGAGCATGTCGCGTCGTAGCCCTTCCGACACAATCTGGTGGTAGAAGACGGGCTCTTTCAAGTCGAACTCGTCACGACTCCTCAGGAAGTCGCGGTAGGGCGACAATAGGAACACCTGCGCCCACTCGGAGGCACCGCGAGCCGAAAAATGGCAAAAGTGATACGCGTCGGCGCAGCGAACAACACTTCACAAAATACACGAATGTAAAACTACTGAAACCTTGGTCTTCAGAAGATCCTGACTCTCGGCAGTCATCGTCTGACTCAAGAAACAGCCCAGCCGCGGACTGACTGCCCACAGTCGGCCCAGCATGCGAGACCAGAAGTTCTCGCCGATCCGCATGACGCGCTCCAGCTGAAATACGCTGACAGAAGATGAGACAGTGACAGTTAGCGTGGAGACGTGCAAAGAAGACGCGCCGATTTCCTGCCGTCCCATCTGAAAAGGAAGAAGTGCTTGTAGAAGGGCGCGGCGCGTCGGACGTGCGGCACCAAGCGCGCTTCCCACGACGTCGTCTTCGTCACGAGCGTCCGGCCCGTGGGCAAGTGACGCGCGTCGAAACGCAGCGTCGCCCCAACAATCGACTCAAACTTCCCCAACGGCCACACGCCTGCAACAGAGCATCTCATCCAGCACAAGGACTACCTAGTCTTTATTGTTGAGCAGTGTTGTTGTTGTTGTTGTTGTTGTTGTTGTTGTTGTTGTTGTTGTTGTTGTTGTTGAATTGGGGGGCAACGCTAGGAAGCCATCAATAGCATACCATCCCCAAGATGCTAGCCTGTCTGGAGGCACATAAGCCACGACGAGGCCGTCAAAGACATTCGCCACCTGTAATCTAGCGCAGCGACCGCACGACATGAAAATCGCTTCATGCACCCCCGAGATGTACTTGAACAAAGAGGTGCAGTCGAGGCTGGCCAACCTGTGCATACATTGACAGGGGAAGCCTCGTGGGTCTAACAAGAATCGTAGCCAGAACCGTGCGCGCAATTCTTGTACCACCAGACCATCCGTCCGCTACCCCCCCCCCCCGGTTGACCACTAGAAGTGTATCGAGACCTTCTCTGAGACGCAACGACAAGACGGTGATGGCGGGCGGCTCGGCGATCACTGTGCTGACGCCCTCGTGGTGGAGCATGCGAGCGAGCAGCGTCGAGCCGCTTCGCGCAGTGTTGGTGAAGAAGACGAAGGTCGACTTGGAGAAGCTCTCGTCGGGGCAGCGCTTCTCGACTCGTCGACAGAACTCGCCCAGTTCGACGCGAGCTACGAGCTCGGCGTGATAGCAGACGAACGAATTGACGAACGTCTGCTTGTCGATCGCGTAGTTCTCAACGAAGTTGTTGGGCAGCCGGGCCAAGTAGACGTGGTCTCGGTCGAACGTGTACGCAGTCCAGCGCGGGTCGTCGAAGATGGCGTCGAACGCTTCAAAGTGGCTGTGCGAGAGCAGGAAGTCGGCCGGGTGACCGGGGTCGCCCCAGCTGTTCTTCAAGTGGTAGAGCACGTTGCACACTTGCGCCTGGCCCGTCTTCGACCCGTATCTGACGTTCCAGTATACGTCCTGCAGCCAGCCCAGCACCACTCGAATTGTCTTGTACACCAGATAGACGAGAGCGTTTGGGTCTTGTTCGGGACTCTCGTCCGCCATCGTCTCCTTGACGTTTTTTTTTTCGAATTGAACTTTCGTCGTACCTGTGTAGCTGTCTCACTATGAACCCGTGTTCTGTATCGGGCCGGCTAGAGCGTGAGGCGACACAGCCTGTGATAACCAGTCGTAACCAGTCAGCCACCACAGCTAACCTAGTCAGCCAACATGCAAAAGCAAACAGTGTACATATGTAGCCAAAGCTGGTTAGACACCGAAGCCAGCATGCCAACGTTTAAACAAATTTACATAGTACACTAGGCTGATACACACTGCAGCATGTGGTCGGTTGGCCAATGCTTCGGGTCCCGTCCGGCTCCCTCAGTGATTTTTTCGTGTACAGTGTACAGTTCGACAAAGAGAGTAGGCCCGCAATTTGGGGGCAAGCTACGAATTTCTGGGGACAAACGCAGTAAGGCAACACACTCATTCATTATTTGATAATGGACCATTGACGTTGCAAACACAACGAAGTTTGTAGGAGTGGACAAATTGAAGGTATCACCTAGGTGGACTGGTGTGTTTGTTGGCGGAGCCTTGGTGTCTCAGTGGATTGGTGTTAGTGCCACTTCACTGTATAGAGTTCGAGCTTAGAGTAAAACCCTATAATTAGCCCCCCCTATAATTAGCCCCCCCTATAACAATACACCCTCCCAAGACCACTTTGAGTTAATAAGCCCCCCCCCCTATAATTACGCCCCCTCCCTAAATGAACCATCGTCTAAAAGGCACATGTTTCCATGTCTGGGTGTATGTATGGTCGCGTATGTGTATGTATGTACACGTATGTGCATGTGAGACTGTGTGAGAGTGTGTTAGAGTGTACCAACGTGTGTGCACAGCGCCTTTTTCCCTTGAAAATCGCCTCCACGCGCCTTTTTGCCCACACATCTTCCCACTCATCGACACTTCCAGTTTATAAGCCCCCCCTATAATTAGCCCCCCCCCCTATAATTATACACCCTCCTAGAGCTCGAACGAAAAAATTAGCCCCCGGGGGGCTAATTATAGGGTTTACGGTATGCGCTCCGTCGCGGCGCCGTAAGCCTCCCAGAATACTCTGAACATCGCCTCGCTCCCAGATTTTGTGCGGCACGTGCTGTATTCTTTGCTTCTTTTGAAAAAGTCGAATGTCCCATTGCAAAATAACCAACAAATTAACGGAACAAGCGGATTCCGAGCCAACAGAAAAACAGCCGTATGTAAATTTGCATGTTGCGCCGTTAGAACGTTATATTGTAACGCAGACTCTCCAGTGGCGTATCGGCCCGACACGCCGTTTAGAGTTTCGCCGTGTTTGTCGTTTTGTGTACTGTAGCTGCGAGTTTCAAGGTATTCGATCTTGTTTGTTGCATCTATTTTGTTAT
>JASAMY010001131.1:0-30286 GCA_030248085.1 Paralinhomoeus sp. GSCO2_6 | reverse complement strand
CCGGCGTGGAGCAGGGCTTGGAGTTGGCAGATGCGGCCGGCGTTGAGGGCGACGTCGACCGCCTCGGACAGTGGGGCGGGCGGAGGGGCGTGGAGGTCGTCGAGGAGGCGCGAGAGGACGCGGCAGAAGCTGCGCCGCTTGCCGAACGCCTCTGCGCAGCACTGCAGCTGGCCCTGCCGCGACCAGGACAGACAGGCCAGTAGCCGCGTCTCGCTCGCCTCCACGAGACACTGAGAACGGGGAGAGGGTGCTGGTAGCGACCGACCCCTCGTCGTGTCGGCAGCCACCGTCTCTCTCACCGCGAGGATTTCCTTCTTGGCGCGCCCGAGGGCGTCCTTGACCCCGGCGCCCGTGTGCGGCGCCATGCGGCAGAGGGCGGCGTTCTTGAGCGCGTCCGCGAACAACTGCGCGTCGCCCGTCAGCGCCGCGTCGCGCACCACCGCGCACAACTCCTCCAGCCGCCAGCTGCCCTTCGACGACAGCATCCTCGCGTACCCGCCCGCAGACTGAGGGAGGCCGCGTCCAGTCAGGAGGAGATCACCACAACGGGCAACGTAAATGCTCACCGATTCCAGTCTGGCAAAGTACTCCTGGCTGACGGGCAAGAAGTAGGCAGTCCGCATCGGAAGCGGCATCTCACCTGAAGCGGAGGACAGAGTGAAAGGATTCCCTATGCAAAAGTGACGGACACTGACCGGTCATGGGCAGGGGCAGTTCCGTTTCCAGCTTGCGATGCTGGTGCTGCTGCCTGCAAAGTTGGTCATTACTCCAGAGGGTCGCGCGGACAGAGGCACGAGAGAGGGCGCTGACTTGCGCCAGCCAAGGAGTGCGGCGCCGAGTTTGTTGGCGAGTTGCTGCGGCACGTGGGAGGGCAGCTGCGACTGGGCGGCCGAGGAGGCGCCGACGGGGTCGAGAGGCGCCGGCGACGGCTGCTGCTGCTGCTGCTCGTCCGTCGCGTCGGCCGGCGGCGGCGGCGAGGCGGTCGACGCGCAGGTGGAGGAAGTCGACGCTTTTTGCCCGGCCGGGGCGGAGGCCGAGGGCTCGGCGCCGCCAGAGCGCAGGGGCGAGCTGCTCGCCAGCGGCGGCGACACCACGGACGGCCACTTCAGCGCGGCCGTCGTCGCGTCCGCCTCGTCGCGGCGGTCGCTGGCGTCGACGGCGGCGTCGACGGCCGGCGCCGCAGCGCCGTCCAAGCGCGTCTTGCTCTCCGTGACAAGAGGGCGGGCGGAGTGCTTCTCGAGTATGCCCTTTCGCTTCCGCGGCGGCGGCGACACGGTCGCGTCGCGCTGCCTCTCGGTCGCTGCAAGCAGACGGAGCCGACACCAGCAGACTGCACGCAAAGGAGCAGAGAAAGCGGAAGCACTCACAGCGGCGAGGACTTCCTCCTCCTTTGCTTTTGCTGGTCGAACGCGCGCTTCGGCGTCTCTTCAACAACTTGCTTTGTATCTTCCTCGTGTCTAAACACTCGTTGTCTGAACACCGTGTCTGAACACAGATGGGTGAGCACGTCACGCAAGCATACACACATGAATAACAGCTAATCCGAGAATTCCGCAAAAAGCAGACACACAGTGCCGTGAAGTGAACTTAATGCAATTGGATCACCCCACCCAGAGCATCACAAAGCATTCGTGGGGCGAGAGAGGGGGGGCGGGGCACACACCAGCGCAAGACGATTTGGTTTGGCTTTGTCAAAAATGTCCGCATTGCCGAATGCCGAATCGAACGCACCGATTTGATGCTCGGCGCAGTAGATGGTAAACATCTCTGTAAAATCGTCCATCGCGGCGTCGTAGAAGTTGGCCGGGGGCTCCCACGTGTCGTCGTCGGGCCCGCAGCCCACCCATCGCACCTTGGACGACAGAAATCGCGTACACACACGCGCGCAAACCTTCTTACAAGTAAGTACACTTATGAAGGCTGAGCTTCGGCTTCCAATCAGACAAAACAGACACCCTGAATCGAAGTTCGGTGTTGCGCTCGTAGCGCTTGCGGTCGTCGTCGAGCAAGCCGGCCAGTTGGAGTTCGCCCACTGGTCGGTGCTCGAGGATTTCTTCCAAGGCGAACTCCCCACTGGCCGTGTCCCCGTTGTCGACGGACGCCTCGGCCTCCAACTCGGCTGGCACGAACTCGGCGATCCGGTCCAGGCCCACGTCTGAACAAGAGACGTCGCCGTCTCTCTCTGCCCAGTGCCCCTTGCACAGGCGGGCGCAGGAGGAGGAGGGAGTGACCGTCGGCGCGGAGTCGGTTCTGCGTGCAGTAGGCGAGGAAGCGCTCGTTGCCGTTCAGATTCGACGCAGGCTCCCACGAGTCCTCGCCCTCGAAGCCCTCCCAGCGCACCTGCGTCCGCCCCCCGTCGCGGCTCCGCACGCGCACACGACGCCAAACGCGACCACCCGACAGCGACACCCACGAGGAAGTGCATCTCCAGCCGTTTCGCAGGCAGGGAATCGTGGAAGGCAAAGCCGTCCGTGGCGCCGGCGCGCAACTGGGCGACGGCGCGATGCGCGAGCACGTTCGCCACGTCGAACTTGCGGCTCATCGTGCGCGAGACTCGACTCAACACGCGTCGCAGACGATCCTCGCTCTCCTCTCTCTCTTGTCTCAACATTCCAATTTCAAAATTCTTGCGCGAACACTACTCTCGCTAGCCACTGTTATTGTGGTGCGGTTCCGAGGCGGATTTTTACCTCATTATGGTTACTGTATAGATATTTGCATTGTAGTATGCAATTGGATTACGGTGATTATGTGTTATGTAAATATGCAACTCGCAAAGCAATCGCAAGTGATAATGCGATTTGAGAAGTTGCGGACGAAGCAGCGGTACAACAAAGTGAATGGAGGGCCTTGACTGCAAAAATCTTTTAGAATTACAATCACGTCCATCAGCGGTCAGATCGGAGGTGGAAGTAGACCGCGGGCGCTATGAGTCGCATTGTCGCATTCCTACATCAATGTTTTAGGTTGCGTTTTACATTACGCAGGGGTAGCCTCTATTTATATGTAATCCCATTAAAAGTAATTGTAAAATTTGCAACAGTAAAGATGACTCCCCTCCACTGGGTAGCGTTGACGGCGCGGCTGGCGATGGCGGTGAGCGTAGTGGAGGGCGTTCGCTGCGCCTGCTTCCAGTTCCGGCCCCGTCCGCCGCCGCCGTGGCTGCAGCAGGCGGCGTTCGAGGCGACGACGAGCCGCGCCCTCGCCGACACGCTCTTCCTCCGCATCAATACGCTGCCGGCGCGCTCTCGACCCGCACTCTTGACTCTCAATAGTTTTTTTTATATTGCTATGGCCGAGCCACTTGTAGTCGTAACGTTCACAATCTGTCGACCGCGTGCTAGAGCCTCAACTTCACGGAAGCGGTCGTCCCCAGCGTGTCGGAATGCGCTGAGGGCGAATTCTGTTGGCAGACGCTCTCCGTCGACAGAGCGCGTCCCTTCCAATCCGTGTACGCTGGAGGCTGCAAACGTCACGAGATCATCGACCAGCTACGAGAGGCCGAATTCATCCGCGTCGACAACAAATCGCTAACGGGGTGTGTGGAAGAAAGGAGCACGCCCGTTCCAAAGTCATTCCGGAACTGCGTCTTCAGACGCAGCGACTGCTGGGGGTACGAGAAGGCGTCCGTGGGGCGCCTGGTGCTGAGCTGCTCCTGCCAGGAGGAAGAGTGCAACGGCGTCGAGTACAGCGCTGGCAACGTCGTCTTCTTGCTGCGCAATCTCCACCGGTTGCGCGCTGGCGCCCATGATCGGCGGTCGGAGGGGCTGCAGCGACTCAGCGAGTGGGGCTTCGGCTGCTACTTTGCCGGCGGCTTCCCCATGGCGGAACCGAACGCGGCGGCCGGGCCGAGTCAGCACTGCTACGCGTCGAACGCCACCTACGCGCTGGAGACGGTCGCCATGTGCGCACAGCGGAACACCGCCTACATGACGAGCAAGGCCTGCGTCTACCACCCTCGCTTCCCCGAAGACGGACTCACGTGCTGCTGCGCGACCCAAGGGCAATTCGGCAACGAACCAGACACCTATTGCAACGGAGCGAATGAATACTTGAGCCAGAATTACACACACCCCATTCCCATCCACATGACTAGCATGGACGGATCGGAATTCCATGTTGAGAAGTTGCCAAGTCTTCTCGAAGTTGACCAGTACGGACTG
This sequence comes from Paralinhomoeus sp. GSCO2_6, assembly GCA_030248085.1. Classification (NCBI taxonomy): domain Eukaryota; kingdom Metazoa; phylum Nematoda; class Chromadorea; order Monhysterida; family Linhomoeidae; genus Paralinhomoeus; species Paralinhomoeus sp. GSCO2_6. Next base: position 26,123 of record JASAMY010001131.1, on the reverse strand, counting down.
CCCAAAAGCTTGGAAATGGAGACGCCGAGTGCCGTTGGAATTCGGCCTTCATTCGGTGGCCGTCCCGAAGTTGCGGCGGACGTGTCGTGCAGCGAAGCTGCCGACGCTCTCCGCCTTGCTCGCCAGCAGTGCCCACGAGGTGCCAGCTGGGGAGGACCGTGCGGCGCAGGCGACGACGTTCGCGTGGGCAACTATTTCGTTAGCCGACTGCCTGCAGAATCCAAAATGGGCGTCGTGACCCGCCGCAACTGCAAATTCTGCAAGACCCGGCTGCGAGTCGACTCCATCCGCACCCTCCTGCACCCAACTTGCGAGTCCGCCGGAGCGCCAGCCGATGATGTGCTGAACAAATTTCACTGTCCGAATGACACGACCGCGACGACGACTGTCAGAGACGCGGAAGGACGCGAGTGCCGCGTGTGCCGCCGCCGCGGCGTCGGCGTCGGCGGCGGCCGGAGCGACGGCCTCGAGCTGACCGCTGTGTGCGTCTGCTCGAGAGACTCGTGCAACTCCGACTTCAGCGCCGCCATCGAGCTCGCGGTCGTGCGCTCGTCGAACGACCCGGGCTGTTGGACGAGTCGATTCAGCGTCGCCTACCCGCGACCACGAGCGGCGTCGACGCGGGGCTTGCGATTCTTCTGCGCCAGCAGCTATCCCGTGAAGGAGGCCGCGTTGACGCGCGCCTGTCGCCTCGAGCTGGAGAGCGCTGCAGATGCGAATCGGAGCGCGTGCGTCGCCGACGAGCTGTGGGGCGCTGCCGTCTGCTGCTGCGCGCGGCCCTTCTGCAACGCCTACTGGAACGACCTCAGTCTCAGTCCCAAGCAGGCGCTCATCGAAAAGATCTACATGAACGCGCCTCAGAAGACTGCCGCGGCACCGACACAGACGACCGTCACTACTACTACGACTGTCATTGCTGCCACTAAGTCTACAACGACAGCGACCACTACCATTGCTAATGCCGGAAAGTCACCCACATTAGGCAGTAGAAGAATTCACATCCGTCAGTTATTCACATCTGCAATTAACAAAGCAGAAGGAAACAGTGCAGCCAAAAATGAAACCATTGGAGAAGTGACCGAAACAGCCTGGATATCAAGTACAGTTGCACCAGGTTATAACGTGTCAGTGGCAACCGAGGAAAGCAAGATACGGATGCAGAATCCTAGTCTGACCCATCCAGTGCACAGACAGACACCGACCACGCCGGCTGTCGACTTTGATGGGCTGCTGAACGGCACCAACAGCAGTGATGTCGAGACTAGCAACATCAGCGGGTCGAGGAGTGCTGGTGGTGGTGGTGCAGGAGGAGAGTCGTCGCTGTGGATCTGGTGGGGCGGCGGGGCCGCGGTCGGCGTCCTTCTGCTCGTCGTCGTCGTCGTCGTCGTCGTCGTCCTCTGGAGCGTCTGCTGCTCGTGCTGTCGAAAGCAAGGCCGGCCGGAGACGACGCCCAGCTTCGTCGAGGCCTACATTCCCCAACAGAGGCAGGCCAACAAGAAGACTCCCGTCCGCAGGATCGCGTCGTCTGGCTCCACGACCAGAGCAACAGTCGACCATCACAAGCAAAGGCACGCGTGCGCGAAGCCACAACTCGAAAAGGCTAAACTGAGAAAAAGCGGAGAAAAACAAGCGGCTTCCACTGAGGCGGCTGGATCCTCGACAGATGTTACGATGGAGGGCCGCAGCAGGACGCGAGACAAGACGCGGCGCTGGTCGCCTGCCAGTCCACCGAAGCGGCCAATCTGGCTCTCCTCCACTGAAGACGAAACCACCTCTTCGTCCGAAGAAATTATCGTGATGCCCACTACATCGTTTACCGAAACCATGGAGTGACACTGCGCTTGCGCCCTGTGATGTCGAAGACACCCTCTCGACCTGCTGATGCTGCTTTAATCGCGCGGCTTGTGCAACGACTACGATCTAACTACCAAAGAGAGGTTTTGGATGAAGGGCGAAGAGTACAGCACATTGGGAGCGTTTTAACGATATTTTGGTCCGTAATACTTTCGTCCAAGCTTGACGCAACGAAAACCACAAAATAACGGCGTTACATAAAACACACACCTAACACACCTGACACACCTAACACACCTCGTGAGCCGGAAACGGTAAACGCGCATTTTTAAGTTTCCCGTTTTTTGCACGTCAAATTTCCCGTTTTGCGCTATTTTTCAACATCTGCTGAAAAATGTCGGAAAAGACGGCGTGAGCGGAGCGAATACCGAAAACGTTCTCCTCCGTAGCCCCCCAGCGAAGCGGTTAGACGATCGCGACCCTGACAGACAGCGCGGCGTTTTGTTCCACAAATTTTTGACTAGTTGGGCAGAAGTAGCCAAGACTCTTCATCAGGCAATGGTTGGAAATGGAGCATACGTCTGTCAAAAAAGACCGCTCTTGAGACTGCCAGGGCCTATTTTTGTTTCGTTTTGTACGTACTCCTCAATGTGGAACGAGCACGCGCCGCACACCTTTCTCGTCATGACCGCTGAGGCCGACTACCGCGTCGAGACGGACTCTGAACTGGTCAGCTTCCGGTGCGCCTGCCAGTGCCGGGGCAAAGGCGGAGGGAACGCGAGACGGCGCTACTTCTGCGCGCATTCGCTGGCCGTCGCGAACCGCCCAACACGCTGCCCACGCCAGTGGGGCAGACCGTGCCTTCTCCATTCCTGTTTGGTGCGAGCGGCGTGCCCTTCGAGTGCCTCTGCGGTTGCGGCCTGACGAAACGAAACTCGGCCTCGGCCGAAACTTGCGAAGGATCCCTGACTGGCCGACAGCTCCAGCAGTGCACCGACACATGGCATCGCCTTTACTTGAAATCTCAGTTTGGAATCTAGCAATTGTTGCAATGGACTTAGTTTGGAATCTCGTTGTTGTTGGCCTCGTTAGAGCAGTCGCGTGATGCTTTCCGTCTGCCACGTTTTGCGCAGAACATGATGGTTGTGAGGAGCAGTCTTCTTCTCTCGAGCACGACCTGCCTGCACGACCGCTGCAGACCAGTGCTCGTTCGTTCCGCGAAGCGTAAAAGCGTCATGGGCTTGTCGTAAAGCATAAAGTCGTTTTGTTTGCCTGAAACTCAGTGTAACGGGTGCATTCAAGCATTTTATCGCGCTTAAATGTCGTATTTTGGTGCAATGCAAATGTTTCTCGAGAAACAAAGTTTGAACACGCCATTGTGACTTTTGTAAGGTTAAAAAAGAGTATTACAGTACGAAAGACCTATAAATACGCACGAGGTGTGTTAGGTGTGTCAGGTGTGTTAGGTGTGTGTTTTATGTAACGCCCAAAATAACTAACGCCATTGTCAAGCGCGCTTTTAATTTTAATGGAGTTGTGAATCCTGGTTCTTTGTTGCTGAATGTTGTCCTTGCTGGATTAGTCGAGTCGAGGCGCCTTGAGAGATCAGCTATGGTGCGAGCCCGATTTGTCGGTGGCGAAGGGGCGTCTGCTCGAGTCCAGCCTAGTACACGAGGTCGCTTGGAGGGAGAGGGGGGTGGGTGTGTATGCGGAGATTAGCTGAAGGAGCATTCCAGGTCTCCACTACACGGTCCGACCCAATTATGGCATCAATTCCGCGGCCGGAGGTGCGCCGCTTCGGAATGGGAGGTTCGGCGGTGGCGGCGGCTTTGTGTTCCGCAGCGCGGCGCCGGCGCCAAGCGCGCCGTATCGCCGACCCGGCGGCTTCGACGGACCCCAAACGGCGGGACCGAACGGACGACTGGTGCAGCCGTCGAAGCTGCTGAGTCAGCCCATCACCCTGGTCCACACCACCTCTGAACAGTCCAAGGCGCCGGCCGAGGACGAACTCTCCGCTAAGACTGCCGTAGTACAGCGCCCCAAGGCTGAGAAGCCCCAACAGGTTGAATGAAACGAACCATAGGTGTAACTGGGTAGGGTGTAGGTAGGGTCCCCCCCCCCCTCAGCTTCGGTCAATCCTGCACGAAAAGTAGGACCACCCCCCCCCCCCCCCCAGCTCGCGTCACTCCTGCACTGACTGCAGGTTCCCCCAATGGCTGAATTGTGTTTCTCATACTTTCCAAGGTGTTTTTCAGGCCTGTGAGCAGCATTTATTGTCCAAATGTCAAAAATTTCGCCTGCGGCGCTGTATTTTACACACCTACAGACCATTTTGGAGTCTTTTGGGCGCGTTTTCGGCCAAAAAATCACCAAATTTTGCCTGCGGCGCTGTTTTTTTGCTCCAACTGACCATTTTTAGAGTCCTGAAGCGCGTTTTTGTCCAAAAATTTACAAATTTTTGCCTACGGCGCTGTGTTTTCAGCATTCACGAAGCATTTTCTAGGTCATTATTGAGGCTGGAAAAAGGGAAATTGTATCAGATTTGGCCGTGCAGGTCACCCCCAACGATCCACCCCCGATGCAGGTCCCAGATTCACCCCCCCCTCAGCTTCTATGGCCAGTTACACCTCTGAAACGCTAATTTATCACTCTCACACAAGTAGCAGTATCCGAGCAGTGGTCTGGTGCAACCTTCGTGCAGGTGTTTTGGCCGAAGCGGCTGGAAGGTCTCTCTGCCAACGTGCCCAACTTTCACCTTCCGTGTGGTGGCAGTCCTCGAAAGGAGGCAGCCGCCGAGCAGCTCGACGCCACGACCGCAGACGACGAGGCGCCTACGCCTGCAGACGACTCGGCGGAGTCGGCCGAGCCGTTCCTCGTGTCGACGCGTCCTCTTCCGTCGAAATTGCCGAACCGAATTGGCGGTGGGTTCGGCTCGCTCTGTCTTTGGCGGCTGTGGTGGTGCGCGTCGACTCGTTGTGTGCGCCGCTTCTTGCAGCGATGGGCGGCGCGCTGGTCGGTGTCGACGCGGCGGTGGCGAGCGTCGGCGACGCCGTGCAGCAGCGAGTCGCGGCGGCCGGCGCGGCGCCCTCGTCCTCTTCGGCAGCGCACAACGGCTGCATAATGGGCCAGACGAACGCCGCCACGCAGCTCGAGACCCAGCCCGCCGTCTTCGTCAATCCCGAGCAGCCATTCATACAGGTGGGGCGCCCCAGCAAACTCGGCAAGCCAAGTAATTCCCCCCCCCCTCCTCTTGCAGGCTCTGGTAGTCCAAGAGGCGGACGTGCTATCCCAGGAAAAGCGCGTTCTGGACGCGCGCACGCGACTCAGCGAGGCCAGGAAGCACTTCTTCCAGTAATCACCACCCCTCTACTTTTCGCAACGTCAAATTTTCTTGTACGCTGCGCTAGGCACCGTGCACGTGCAGCTCCAATCCAAAAGCGGACATATTATGTGAATGTGGGTACAACCAACCGTCGTCGTCGTTGTGTACAACAGCTCGCGTGCGTGAACCCGTTCTCAACCGACTGGTGCACCATTCGCTTCAAACATCACGCCGCCCAAGACTAGCAACAACAGCAGCAGCGCGTGGAAAACGTAGAGCGGCTCGCAACAAGGCCGGCAGACGCGCAAAATTCCGAGATCTTGACCAAGGAGGAACCGAGATCGGAAGGTGGAAGTCTTGGCCATCCGGGAATGCGGCTTACTCTTCCGCCTCGACGGCCACCTCGGCGAGCGGTTCTGGCGCCTGCTTCTCGGCGACCGGCGGCGTCGCGGCAGCGTCTTGCACGCTCTCTTCGGGGATGTCAGCCGTTTTCGACACGGCCGTCGCCGCTCCCTCCGACGCAGCTGCAAGGAGCCGCGGCTGCAGTGACGCCGCCCGCCCGCGCTGCTCAGCCGACGCCCAACCGCGGTGGCGCGGACGACGCAGCCGACTCCTTGACTTGCGGCCCGTCTCGCCGCCGGCAGCCTTGTCGACGACGAGCTCGTCCTCGCTCGCGGCCTTCGACTCCACCACCCCGACCGCCGCCCCGTCGCCAGCCGTCGCGGTCGCTTCCTTCTCCTCCTCTTTGCCCTTGTGCGCCTTCTCAACCTGCACGCCCCCAGACACTGGGACGAGCGAAGCCGACAAAAGTCGCCCAAGCAGGGCAGAGCACCTTTCGCGGCTCGGCGGCGCGCCTCTGTCGACCACCGCTCCTCGCCAAACCGCCGCCGCCGCCAGCACGCACGCCAAGCTTGCGCTGTAGGGACACGACACAACCAAGTACACGAGCGCGCGCCGGGGCGGGACGCCTGACGATGACACCTCAGCGTTGGGACCGTAATAGAGCAGGTAGCTCAGGTCGACATCGCTGCCCTGCACCGGGCCCCCGTCGAGCGCCGTCAAGTTCTCCGCGAGAATGCGACCCTGAAGCAGCGCGGCCCTTCGAACGTCTCAGATTCCGCCCCCCCCCCCGGTTGAACCAACGTCGGCGTCCTCCACAAGCGAAAAGCGCACCGGCTCGTCGTCCTGCAGCGACCGCCCGAAATGCGGATTCGGCTTGATAATCGCGGACTAGAACGCCAACGAAACTGTTGAAATGGACGGCACAGTAAACCGGACCAGCCAGAAGGGCGGACCGCGTGCACGAAGACGTCCTCGTTGTTGTCGTCGCGGCAGACGAAACCGTAGCCGCGCTGCACGGAAAACCACTTGACCTTCCCTGTGAAGTAGGTTTCTAAAGCGGCCGCGCAACAGAACAGCGAATCTCAAACGCCGATGAGACTTTACGAGACTTTACCCGTGACAACGCCTTTAGAACCCTTCGGTTCCAGCTTTCTCAGCCCGCCAACAGAGGCCATCCTTTCAAGCAACAGCAATACAACGCAATAAATAGACACTGCGATTACACTTTTTTCTTCCGAGTGAACAAGTAAGGGTAAACAACCGAACCGACAATGACAGCCGTACCGTACAGTATTCGACGTTCAACTATTTGCATACAATTTGGGGAATAACAGCATCATAATTTGCATGTACCGATGCGTACACGTTTTACATTCGTCTTCTTGTTGTGTGCCTTGAGCAGTGTTTCTACGAATCTCAATAAAAGTGACGTTGAACAAGCCGATCAGTGTGGTCGTGTTACAGCCTAAAAGCCTGTGGATATACAAGCCCACGCCTAAGTTTATTCAAAATGCCAAATGCTGAGTCTGTACTCCATACCACATGTACACATATTTCGAAGCTTAGTATGGTGTTCCGTCGTCTTGAAAGCACTTTTCTTTAATCTTTTGTGTGCGCTGAGCCAGTGACGAGTGGAGTCCCATGTGCTGGAACAAACAAGGACCCTTCAGGCGGTGTGCGTTCACCAGCTAGAAAGCAGATGTCACCAGAACACTGAGTGCGCTCCCAAAAAAAAAGAACTCACCGTTTCTACAGTTGCTTTTAAAAGGATTCAAAGTGGTGGATTCGATACGGGAGTTCGATTCTGTACACTAGGACAACATTTGAAATAGTGTTTTAAATACGACGTTTGTAAACCGATTTAGGTATGGCACTTTACTTTATGGCACTCTACTTTGTCGCATGTCGTGGTCTCGTGGGTGCCATCGTCGCAGTAAACAAATTTGAAGCTGGAATCCATCAGAATGTCACAGGGTTCTTGCAAGAATCGACGTGAATTGTACTCAATCAGTAGCTGAAAGCTACGAATGCTTTGTATGGATTTGTATAGTTGTGATACATCTGAAGCGGCTGTGCATACCCTGAGATCACTAGCTCGAAACACTTTTGCGTAAAATCCAAAAATGGCGAATTCCCACATGACATAATCCAGACGGGCATGGTTTTGTTTGAGCGCGTCCTTAATCTTCGTTAAATACGCTCGATTGGCTTTAATGTCGTCTTCCATTTGCTGAAAATGAGTCAATTTTGTTTCTCTTCTTACAATTAGCCACCCATAATTGTTAGCCATTTTCCTGGATGCTTTTTGTAGTGTTGGCAACGACACTACAGTGATCTCAAGCCCGATGAGCGGAAGTGACATGCGAGCGAACGGAGCTATTCAATGTGACACTGTCGACTTGGAAAATAGAGTATATTAGTAGTGACTAATTTAACAGAGAAGTTAGTTAGTACACTACAAGTGGCGTGACCTTGAAGAGGAGGACGACAAGCGGAGAGATGGCGACTGCGACCGAGTCGGATCTGACGACGATGCCGACGTTGGTGGCGCGGATGCCCATCCCGTCAGTCGACAAGTGGCTACCGCACCCCGGGGAGCCGTTGTGCGCCTTCAAGCAGTGGCTGAAGCTGTTCAAGCGCTTCACCATGCTGACGGACGCGAACCGCCCAGCCGACCAGAAGCTCACGGCCGCACAGAAGAACACCCTCCTCTACATGCTGCTTGGGACCGAGGGCGCGCGCCAGTTCGACACGAACCCCGCCGCTGAGGAGATCGACAGCATGGGCCACGAGGACTTTGTCGCCGCCGTCAGCGCTCAGTTCGCCCCACCCATCAGCCCGGCAGCCGCCTGCTACGACTTCTACAAGCGAGACCAGGCGCCGCACGAGTCTGCCGACGAGTACCTCTGCGCCCTCCGCACCATCGCCGTGGATTGTGGCTTCGGCAGTCACCTCGACTACCAGCTAGCCATGCGGCTCATCTGCGGTTGCGCGAGCAAGGACACGCAGACGCGGCTGCTCACGCTGAAGAAGGTCGACATGAAGGCAGTGCTGGCAACGATGCAGGCTGAAGAGCGCGCGCGGACAGAAGCGGACGCGATGTCGAGCCGACTTGCGCAGGTCCAAGCGCTGAAGCAGGCGCCAGCGGCGGAGCCGTGTGCGGAGAAGTGCCAAAGCTGCGGTCTGACAGGACACCGGAGCTACAGCGCCAGCTGCCCGGCCAAGGACAAGACTTGCAACCGCTGCAAGCAGAGAGGCCACTACGCTCGTTGCTGCAGAGCAAGCAGGCAACAGCCGGAGCAGCGCCAGCAGCGACTGCAGGAGAAGGACGACGACGCCATCCTGTCAGTGCGCGAGGCTGGTGACAAGATGCTCACCAAGACCATCTCCATCTGGGACGGCAGCGAGTTCCGTCGCGTCAAGTTGGAGATGGACACCGGCGCTGGGTGCTCGACAATGACGCTGGCAGTGCGCGATGACCTCTTCCCCGACTTGCCCATGCGACTGTTGGACAAGCGCCTTGTCAACTTCGATGGCACGGAAGTCTCGGGAGTCCTCGGCATTGTCCAGACGTCCGTGAAACTGGGAAAGAAGACCCACAAGGGCAGCTTCTACGTCGTCAGCAACAACTGTTCGTCCGTGCTGGGCCGAAACTTCTTGACGCCGCTGGAAGCGAAGATCGAGCTCGCGGTGTGGAAGGACAAGAAGACGCCAGCGACGGAGGGCAGCGACGACAACACGGGCCAGTAGACGCCATCGACTGCGCAAACGACTGAGGCGGCCGAGCTGACGATGCCAGCGCCCTGTCGCACCACCTCGAAGACGACCGCCGAGCCGTCGACGCCGGCATCGCGGCAGAAGACGACCCCCGGCAGCCTACAGCAGCCGCCCGTCTTCAGCTAGAAGGGGAGGGATGTAGTGTTGGCAACGACACTACAGTGATCTCAAGCACGATGAGCGGAAGTGACATGCGAGCGAACGGAGCTATTTAATGTGACACTGTCGACTTGGAAAATAGAGTATATTAGTAGTGACTAATTAACAGAGAAGTTAGTTAGTACACTACACTTTTGAGGTTTAGCCCTCTCCCAGTGGCTAATGGTATACATTTACGGTACCTACATTTTACAATGCAATGGAACTGGAAAGAAAAACTTGCCATATAGTATCGGCTAAAGCTGACGGCAAACGTCATGAGGCACAGATAGTCCAAATTCTGCTTTGTCTGCCACAGAAGCTGCGCTTGAGGAACATTCTTCTCTGACTGTAATGACTGAGGGATGTAACTGTACAGTTGTGGAGGTGGAAAGACTATCTGAAAGGTAGATAGAGGCTCTCTGCGGCGCACGGTAGTGACTAGTGACACTACTGAAGAAGTCGGCACTTGCTTGCACTAGGTCCGAGCGGATTTCAGCAGCGAACTCGTTCAAAAGCTCGGCGATCAATGTTTGAGACGCGCGTGAGTCGCGGCGCTGCTCGGCCACAAAGACGACAAGCAGAGCCTGCGCCCTATCGGACGCCGACAATCCGTCCAGCAAGGAACGCATCGTACGCTTCAGATAACTGGTCTAAATCGTATACGGAGCCACTTAATTGACTTCCACATGCGCGACTTTGTTTCCTTTCTGTTGCTTATTTTTATACAGTACGTCCGATACGTACGGAAGGCTATCGTACAAGAGATAACAATGCAGGAGATCTACACATTAGAGTCTATTTGACCATGCTGACCGCGCTGCAGTGGTATTGCACACGTGTGCAACTTCAAACTCTCAAGCCTAAGTACTCAAGCAACAACAACTCAAGCCTAAGTATTCCATTTGCCGCAACTAAAAAGACCATGCCATCATGGTCGACAGGAGCGTTAGACGTAGTTTGGGTTTCGATTCCGATCAAGGTTACCTTTGGTCTGTGAACTGTTGGGATAGCAATGGTGAAATTCTTGCGAATCGTCTTGTTTGGAATTCGGAAGAGGCGCCCAGCGGAGCAGCCGGAGAGGTTTAGTCGAGACTTCTTCTTCGCCAAGTCGAGCATTCGACTGGCCACCGAGTGAGAGAGCTGTGGCGGCGGCGGCGACGTGGTGTGGGCGTCGAGTTGCGGAGGCGGCGGTGCGTAGTTGGAGTGGAGTTGCGACTGCGGAAGCGGCGGCTCGACGCGCTCGAGGCAGGCGTGCAAGAGGAGCAGCGCGCAGCAGGAGAACAGCCCCATCGCGAGCGCCGGCCGCGCGCATCTGCGACTGCGCAGCGCGGCCATCGCATGCCACAAGCGTGCGAGAATTAGCGCGCTTTCGACCGCGGGGAGAAACCCGGCTCGGAGAAACCCGAGAAGTGACAGAGCGCCGCCGCCGGTAGCAAAAGCATGCCGCGGCACTGTGCCGTTGGCGAATCCATTGTTGGTACAGCTTGGGGCCCACTTGGCAGACTTGTTGACTGCGAAGGGACGACCCCACCCCCCCCCAACCACCACCCCTTTGAAGGAAACGCATATTACATGCATTTGATTTGCGTTGATGATCCGCCATGTGTGAAACCTAGGTTCTATTCTACTCCGCGCAACCATTCGAAACAGGCTGCCCGATTGACTTAACGAGTTGTGCAAGTCTGGCCATACCAAGTCTGCGTGCTCTGTTTCTGTGCCGGGTGCATGTCAAAGCCAGTACGCACGCCGCGATACGTCCGTTCTATGGATTCTCTCGACAACAGCCTTTTAGCGTCAGCGCCTCGTGGGTCGGCGAAAGTCGGCGGCGGCGAACGCCTTGATCTTCTCGTGGACGTAGGCGACGTGCTCGGACGTCGGCTTAGAGACCGGCAGTTCGTTCATGTGGAACTGCCATGGAAGGGGCCAGCTGTCGTTCAGTCGGTCAGTGGACGCGCACGTAGGCACGCTCGCACGCACGTCAAGGACGCGAAAGCCGCGCTTCTCGAGGTGGCGGACGACCATCTTGGAGAGGCCGGTCAGCTCGAGCCGGCCGTGCTGCTCGTCGGCCACGAAAGGGTTCACGGCGCAGTCCACTCCCTGCGCGTAGTCCGGGAAGCTCCTGGAGGACGGGAGAGCAGGCCGGTTGAGAGCACACCGCAATAGCGCCGTTCGTGCGCGACGCACCTCACAAGGATGGCGACCTTCTGGGCGCCCGCCTCGTTCCAGGCGGACAGCGGCAGCGGCTTGCCCCGCTTGTCCACTCCGACCAAACTGTCTGAAAACGCGCCAGAGCCAGAAATGCAGCTGGGGTCGCATGCAAGCGCGCGCGAACCGATCAGGTGGCCGTCTGGGACGACGAACGTCCAGACGGAGTGCGACTTGCTGGGCGCGATGTAGGCGACCGCGCTGGCCAGCGTCGACGCCGCCAGCGCCCTCCCCGAAGACGGCAAGCCGTGCACCACGCGCACCGCAGCGTTCTAAAGCTGAGCAAATGAACAGAGAGAAATTACACCAAGAGAACTCGAGTAGTACGGGACGGGGGAAGGAGAGACTGAATGCATCTTGCGAGAATTTCGATCTGTGCAGTCCAAACCAGCAATTTCAGAGGCGTTGAGTCATAATAACACTGCAAAATACGGTAGTTAGTCTACATTTCCGGCTTGGGGCGGCTGGGTGTTTTATTTTAGCTGGAGCTGGTAGACCGGGAGGTTTGGTGGGGAGAACCACCAAGTGAGTGACGTTCAAGTCCAAGAATAGGGAACGTTCGGTCGAGCGAGCACAGACGCACGATGTCGTCTTCCGAGTGGAAGTTGCAGATGCGCGGCTCGGAGTCGGCGTCGACGGCGCGCTCCGCGTCGAGGTCGAGTCGGTAGGCGGCGAGCACGTTCAACAGCCTCATGCACACCGCCACGTTTGCCGTCGACCGCAGACCCTCCTCCGGCTGCTCGGACGCTGAACAGCCCAGTGGTTGGGGGCGGGGGGTATGGACGGAGGGGGGGGGGGGAGCCTGACCGGCCAGGAGAGGCGCGTAGAAGTCGCGGGAGAGGACGGAGCGCGCGGTGCGCTCGTCTAGCCGATTCAAGACGGCCAGGTCGCAGACGGCGTCGAGCCAGGCGGCGTCGGAGCCGACGTTGTCGCGCGTCAGCTGCGCCTTGATCAGCTCCACCGTCTCGTCGAACTCGGGCCAGCTGGCCGAGCCGCACTGCACGAGGAACTTCAGCATCGAGTAGAGGTCCTCGGCTCGCGGCGGCGTTCCCGACGACGGTCTAGAGATTCGCGTCCCGCTCACAGCTTCGGGAGAGACGACCGGACGGCGGGGGGGGGGTGCGGGAGGGAAGGCTCACTCGGCGACGGCGAGCAGTGTCGCGCAGAGCTGGCGTCCAATGGCCTCGTCGCCGAAGCGCCACAGGCAGCAGCTACGGCAGAGAGTGCCCACCTGCCAGGAGCGCTCAAAGGCCGCGACGACGGGCGGCAGGACGGTCGACAGCGTCTCGAAGAGGCGCCGCTCGAAGACGTGCAGTCCCACGGCGGCGCGACACAAGTCGAGCCCGTACTTCGCCGGCAAGGACGCTTTCTCCACAACGATTTGTCTACAAATCGCAATGCCGACAATAGGCGAGCAAGAAAGAGAGAGAGAGAGAGAAAAAGCGCCAGTCGGCTGGCCTGTGTAGCGCGTCGACGATGGCCCTGATGAATCGGTTGTTCCTGCGAATATGGTGGGCGTTGACGGAGAACTTGAGGGCGATGAAGAGACGCGCCAACTGCGAGGATTGCATGGAGGGGAGGCGCGAGTGCGCCATCGCGACCATCGCCTCCGCGAAGTCGGCCTGCACGGCCAGGGTGCGCAGGGAGACGAGCAGCAGCTCAGCGCCGTCCTCCTCCCTCTCGCTCCGGCTGCAACGCAACGCGTCCCCGCCCGCCTGCAGTCGTGGGCTCAGCTGGTGTAGGGGGGAGGGGGTGGTGTTCACCTCCAGTCCACAGGTCTGATGGAGAAACGTGTATACGTCGCTATTCAGACCATGTTTGGCTCATTTCGACCAAGAAGTACCCGTTTACACCCCATTTTGGTCCAAAATTCCTTGTTATATGGACATTTTTGCCCCGGATGGCTATTGGCTATAGACCCCCCACCCCCCCCCCCCCACTCTATAGAACCCCTTGGCTTCAGTTCAGACCGAACCTACAGACTACCCATGCCCTAGAGTGGCTGGGCAGCTGTTCTCTTTTTCTGCGTCAAGCAGGGGAAAGGGAGCGAGGGAGGGAGGGAGGAAGTGGAGGGAGTCGTACGCACTTGACGACTTCGGCGAGTCGCTCCTCGAGCTGCGCCTGGAGGGCGGCGCCCTCTTGGGACTTGCGACTGTAGGGCTCGTGGAGCTGCGCGAACGACAACAGTCGCCAGCGCGCCAAACGCGCCGTCTCCGCCGCCGCGTCCGCCTCGCCTACACATCCCTTCCATCCTCCACAAGCAGAGACTTGGCCGCATAGGTGTAACTGGGTAATGTGTAGACTGTAGGTACAGGTCACCCCTCCCCCGGCTTCGGTCGAAACTGCACTCATTGCAGGTTAGCCCCATGTGCAGGCTGAATGTGTTTCTCATACTTCCCAAGGTGTTTTTCAGGCCTGTGAGCAGTATTTATTGTCCAAATATCAAAAATTTCGACTGCGGCGGTATTCTACGCACCTACAGACCATTTTGAAGTCTTTCGAGTTCGTTTTCGGCCAAAAATCCACCAAATTTTGCCTGCGGCGCTGTGTTTTTAGCATACACGAAGCATTTTAAGGTCAAATATTGAGGCTGGAAAACGAGAAATTGTATCAAATTTGGCCGTGCAGGTCACCCCCATCGACTTTTGATTAATCCCAGATTCACCCCCTCCAGCTTCGATGGTCAGTGACACCTATGCTTGGCCGCTTCTCTGCCCCCCTCCCAACCACACCTACCTGGCTCCAAGTCAGAACTCTCCTCCACGTCCGTCTTCGCAGTGGAAGCGTCGGATTTCTTCTCCTCCTCTGGCGCGTCAAACTTCGCCAGAGATGCTGTGAACTCAAGTAGTTTCTTTTGCAGCGCCGTCGTCAAGGGGTCTGAAGCGGTGACGATGCGTTCCGACTTGCTGCCTAGAGGCAGGCAGGGGTGTGCGCCTACCGGCGTGGTGGACGCCGAGGTACATGAGAGCGCTGGCAAAGTGGCGCAGAAGCCAGGCCTCGACGTGGTCTCCACCGCAGTACGCACTGATTGACTCCCTCAAGCGCGTCACCGCCGCCACGGCGTCCCTGAACCGAGAAGACCGGTGTCGGCCTCGTCGCCACTGCTCCACTCTCCCTCCTCCCTCCCTCCCTCCCCCCCCCTGCCCTTCCCTCCCGCCTGCTCCTCACTCACTCGTCGACGACGCCGTCCTCCTGGGGCGGCGCGTGGCTCGCCCTGAGCGCCTCTTTGATCGCCTTGCTGTCGACGTCGCCGGCATGGGCGAGCTGGCAGAGCTTCTTGAGCGCCATTGACGTGGTGCGCGTGTTGAGGCCGCGCTGCCGCTTGAAGGCGTTCACGTAGCGCCAGACGTCCGCCAGCGTCTCTAGTTGGTGCACGGCCAACGCCTCGCGCGTCGACACCCAGTAGGGCAGTTCGCCCGACAGCTGTCCGAACACAAAGTCGGCCAGTCGAGGATGCGCAACCGGCCTCCGATCTGTCGGTGCGTTGGCCAAGGACGCAGCATGCGGCGCCGGTCCGCGTGTAGGGGCCGCGCGCTCGGTCAAATCCGCTGGATGAACCCTTCCACTATAGGACGCGCACTGCGTCCGCAGACAACTCGTGGGAATCCGCAGACGAGTGCACCTTCCATGCCAAAAGGAGCTAAGCAACTGAAGACGCATGAATGCAACGGGCCTACACCCCCCTACCTACTTAGAACTCTCTTCTGCATGACCGGTCTTTGAAAATTAGTAACACCGTATCGGAAGACAACAATCAAATGCGTTAAGTTGAAAAGGGCTAGGAGGTGGGGGAAGAAACGTGCCTACCCGACCTGCTTTTTCGCGCAAAATTAATTGTGAGTGGTCGACACTAGCAAAATTTTTGCATGCGGTGCAGTTTTTCTTCATCTCAGAAAAAAATTTCTGGACCGCCACTGAACGCGGTAGTACGGTAACGGAGTGTATCACAAGAATCCGTAGTAGGACCAGTAGAGAGCGTTGAAGAAGACAAAGGCTAGCGGGAAGAGGACGCGGCAGGCCTCGTCGAGTCTACGCGCAGCAGTCGAGTAGCGGACGCTTTCCCCGTGCGCTCGCTGACGAAAGAAGTGGCGTCTCGTGGAGCCGGCTAATCCGCCGTCGTCGTCCTTTTGGAGTAGCCTGTCACTCTCTGCATTGTTGCCAGAGAAGGAAGAGAAATCGCTAGGTACCGCATGAGCCGGCTGCTCTTCCGATGGCGAAACGCTTTGCCGAGTTGGTCGTCCTCGGACAGCGAGTCGTCTGTCGGCGACTTTCGGCCTTTTGACTTTGCCGCCTGCCGGTCAAAGCGCGCCGCCTTGCGCAGGAGTCCGTTGACGATGGGGTACTCCAAGAAGACGAGGAAAACGAAGACGGTGCAGGTGCCGCACCAATAGTCGATCGCCTTTGCGTAGGACACCGGCGGCAGAGACGCCCGCAGCCCCGAACTCTAAACCGGCGCCGAATTTCCTTTTTTGCGAACGTTCCATGGGACGCTGACAATGGATCCGAGCGTCAGGAGGGCCGTGACGGGCAGAGAGATGCGAGCGGCCACAGCCGTGGCGTCGATCCAGAAGGTGGTAAAGGAGACGACGACGACCAGCCCAGTCGGCACGTACGTCTGCGTCAAGTGGAACGTTATCGATCGCGACAGCTTCATGCGAGCCAGCAAACAGGCGAACGTATCTGAAGGCGGGCGGCACCGTCTCCGGCCTGGGCGCTTGACCGTCAACTGGGCGAACGAACGAACGAACCGTTCGAGCCGTCGCCCACGTTGTTCTCCCATTTGCCGACGCAGGAATGCGCCTCGAGCGAGACAAGCGACATCTCAGGAAGAGCAATGGCCGGATTGTAGCCGAGGGGGCGTCTCGGCAACCACCGCAGGTCGATGTCATCGACAGTGCTCGTGTCTGAAAGCGAAACAATATGCGGACTGCTGCCGAGTTGGGGCAGCGTATAGCCTAGTGGTAGAGAATCGGCCTCTTGCTGGCGGTTCTGGCTTGATAGATCCACTAGATCGGGGACTTGCTTTCGATGGATCTTCTCGTGCCGTCGACCGTCGCTGCCCGAGATTGCAGATGGCGTTCTTTCGAAGGTCTTTGGCTAATTATGCGGCTCTAGACGGAAGGCGTCATGGGGATGTGTATGCTATGTATATGGGCCATTGACGGCCTCCTAGCGTTGCCCCAAATCCAACAACAACAAGCTGCCGACTCGTTGATCTTGTTGTGAAAAACGAACACGTGTTGATCTTGATGGAGCACTGCTGCTCGTCCATGGGATAGTCGTGGAGGTTGAGGTTGCAGGCGATGGTGAGAGTGATTCTAAAGCGTTGACTCACTTGCGCACGCTTCTGCGTCCATTCACAATGCAGCTCCTCATCTTCTGGAAAAGGTGACGGCTCCTCCGGCGTTGACCTTGAAGCGAACATTCGGCACGAGCGCCTTGTGGAAGTAGGCGGAGCGGGCGTTCGCGAAGTAGATGTCGGGTATCCAGAACTTCTTGATGACATCCTCGTCGTTGGTAATCACGGGGTGAGAAGCGTTCACAACGGCCCTCTCGTCCGTCCAATTCACTTTGGTGTACACGTCGGCGTCGACCGACTAAATCGTTTTCTCAAACTTTGGTTTTCACACAACTTGCAAGAATTTGCAAGAAACGCTCGCGATGCTACCATGTCCGTGTGCCGAAAGTTTCCCAAGCTCTCGATGTACAGACCCATCGAAATCGCGAGTGGCACATCTAAATATGAAAATGCTCAAGCTGCTGATCCCGTTCTAGACTAGACTGCAGTACCGGGACTTCCCGGCCGCTCTACTGCCTTAGATATAGCTTTGGCGTAGTCGAGCGCGTCGACAGGCCGCGGCGCAGTTAACAAAACCAGCACCAGCAGCATCCCTCTCCTCCAGCGTCTGCGCGAAGCTTCCACCGGCAAAGCGAACGGCGAGCAATTCTCGAGGGTCCGTGGCAAGGCAAGCGGCCGGCTCCGTCGACGCCCAAGGACAAACGACTGAGGAGCGGCCCCCGCAGGCCGACAGATGCGGCTGGCGCCTACATCGCTCAAGACATAGGCGATCGCTCAAGGCGCGCGCAAAAGGAAATAGAGCAATGCGTCCTCGCGTCTCAAAAGCGTGACATCGTTGTCTTGAAAATGCTGTTATGCTTTCATGTTTGTACCCAGCTAAATTACATTTACCGTAAATCCCCAAATATACGCCTGGAGCGTGCTCCTGCTTGGGGCGTTCGTAATTTCAGCCGGTGAATGGAGCAGCGGCATGCTGAGCAGAATCAATATTTGTGAGTTACGGTATTTAGAGTCAATATTTGAATCATGTGAATTATTTGAATCATAATTAATCAGAATAATATTTATATTAGAATCAATATTTACATTAAGGACACCAACAAACCAAGCAAATGCGACCATGGTGCTTTATTGGAAGGGCGCTTTCTGAATCGTGTTTGCGTCGGTCGGTGTCCAACAATGGCAAATGATTTCCGTTACAGAGAACCGCACGCACGTTCCATGTCAGTAGATCCGCAGTTCCAGTCAGATCACCGTGTGACACAAGTCGCACATTTCAAAGCGGCGCTAGGTCGAGAGGGTGTCGACGACATCACAGGCCGCAGTGTCACTCCATGGTTTCGGTAAACGATGTAGTGGGCATCACGATAATTTCTTCGGACGAAGAGGTGGTTTCGTCTTCAGTGGAGGAGATCCAGATTGGCCGCTTCGGTGGACTGGCAGGCGACCAGCGCCGCGTCTTGTCTCGCGTCCTGCTGCGGCCCTCCATCGTAACATCTGTCGAGGATCCAGCCGCCTCAATGGAAGCCGCTTGCTTTTCTCCGCTTTTTCTCAGTTTAGCCTTTTCGAGTTGTGGCTTCGCGCACGCGTGCCTTTGCTTGTGATGGTCGACTGTTGCTCTGGTCGTGGAGCCGGACGACGCGATCCTGCGGACGGGAGTAGTGATGGCAATTTTGACGTTTTTTATTTTTAGGTAGGTAGGTTAGGTAAAACTGGTCACAAAGAAGCCCTAGGTAGGTTAGGTTAGGTAAGCTAGATCTTGCTGCTAGGTAGGTAGGTAATCGGGCAAATTCTTTAGGTTATAGGTAGGTAACTTAGGTAACTCCTAGTGTCAGGCAATAGTGCATGCATGTAGTGTAAACCTCCGAGTAGTGCTTGCCAGCGCTATGCATGCAGCTTGTCTTTACCCTGGACAGTGTTAGAGGCGGTTTTAAGAGTGTTAACTTTAAACTTTGAAAGTGCTCACCAAATCCAAAATGCAATAATCAAGCTTGTCCACATGTAACAGTGATTTCAGGCGTGCGTGCGTGCGTGCCGGTGCGGGTGTGCTGGTTCGTGCCGGTGCGTGCGTGCCAGTGCGTGCGTGCACGCGTGCGCGACGGTGAGCGCGTGCCGGTGAGTGCGTGCGTGCGTCCGTGCGTTGGTGCTTGCTTGCGTGCGTGTGTGTGTGCGTGCCTGCCCTGCCTGCTTGCGTGCGCGCGTGTTCGCGTGCGTGCGTGCGTGCGTGCGTGCGTGTGGGTGTGTGTGCGTGCCTGCCCTGCCTGTTTGCGTGCGCGCGGGTTCGCGTGCGTGCGCGCGCGCGCCGGTGCGCGCGTGCGTGCGTGTGTGCGTGGGTGCGTGCGTGCGTGCGTGCGTGCGTGCGTGCGTGTGTGCGTGCGCGCGCGCGCCGGTCCGTGCGTGCGTGCGTGCGTTGGTGCTTGCGTGCGTGCGTGTGTGTGTGCGTGCCTGCCCTGCCTGCTTGCGTGCGCGCGTGTTCGCGTGCGTGCGTGCGTGCGTGCGTGCGTGCGTGTGTGCGTGCGCGCGCGCGCGCCGGTACGTGCGTGCGTGCGTGCGTTGGTGCTTGCTTGCGTGCGTGTGTGTGTGCGTGCCTGCCCTGCCTGTTTGCGTGCGCGCGTGGTCGCGTGCGTGCGTGCGTGCGTGCGTGCGTGCGTGCGTGCGTGCGTGCGTGCGTGCGTGCGTGCGTGCGTGCGTGCGGGCGTGACGGTACGTGCGTGCGTGCGTGCGTTTGAAGTTGCTTGGTTGTTTGACGTTAACATCCAGTGCGTGAAAACACCTCTTATTAATTAATGAGTGTAAGCAGTGCATACGCTAATGTGCACTTCTTGCTGTATGCGCACAATTCAAATACGGACAATTTTATAGCATAGCCTACATATTCTAAGAATCACAATCAAATCAGAATCCCCCGTCACAAAATCCTGGATCCGTCACTGATATACTTCACACTTTCTGCAGCACTAATAGGGCAACAATGTATTCCAGGCTACGAATATCTCGACACAGACGCAGCTGACAAAGAAATAATATTCTTGCCAACGACAACAACCAGGCAAATCCGACCGCCGGAAGCGAAAACAACGGCCACGTTCGCCTACTGTATGTGCAATGCAAATGCTTCTGTTTGCACATACCATTTTTTGGCTCCATGAATTTTAGCTTAGGTAGGTAACCTAGTAGGTAACGGCAAAATCTAGGTAGGTAGGTTAGGTACAGGTAGCTCGAATTTTGCGCTAGGTAGGTTAGGTTAGGTTACCTAGGCCGAAAAAAGGCTAGGTAACCTACTAGGTAGGTAACCTAGCTAGGTAGGTTGCCATCACTAGACGGGAGTCTTCTTCTTGGCCTGCCTCTGTTGGGGAATGTAGGCCTCGACGAAGCTGGGCGTCGTCTCCGGCCGGCCTTGCTTTCGACAGCACGAGCAGCAGACGCTCCAGAGGACGACGACGACGACGACGACGACGACGAGCAGAAGGACGCCGACCGCGGCCCCGCCGCCCAACCAGATCCACAGCGACGACTCTCCTCCTGCACCACCACCACCACCACCACCAGCACTCCTCGACCCGCCGGTGTTGCTCGTCTCGACATCACTGCTGTTCGTGCCCTTCAGCAGCTCATCAAAGTCGACAGCCGGCGTGGTCGGTGTCTGTCTGTGCACTGGATGTGTCAGACTAGGATTCCGCATCCGTATCTTGGTGGGGGGGGGGGCGGGGGGGGGGTGGGGGCCCGTTGGCCCTCCGTATCTTCTTTCTTCGGTTGCCACTGACCCGTTATAACCTAATGCAACTGTGCTTGATATCCAGGCTGTTTCAGTCACTTCTCCAATGGTTTCATTTTTGGCTGCACTGTTTCCTTCTGCTTTGTTAATTGCAGATGTGAATAACTGATGGATGTGAATTCTTCTACTGCCTAATGTGGGTGACTTTCTGGCATTAGCAATGGTAGTGGTCGCTGTCGTTGTAGACTTAGTGGCAGCAATGACAGTCGTAGTAGTAGTGACGGTCGTCTGTGTCGGTGCCGCGGCAGTCTTCTGAGGCGCGTTCATGTAGATGTTCTCGATGAGCGCCTGCTTGGGACTGAGGCGCAGGTCGTTCCAGTAGGCGTTGCAGAAGGGCCGCGCGCAGCAGCAGACGGCAGCGCCCCACAGCTCGTCGGCGACGCACGCGCTCCGATTCGCATCTGCAGCGCTCTCCAGCTCGAGGCGACAGGCGCGCGTCAACGCGGCCTGCTTCACGGGATAGCTGCTGGCGCAGAAGAATCGCAAGCCCCGCGTCGACGCCGCTCGTGGTCGCGGGTAGGCGACGCTGAATCGACTCGTCCAACAGCCCGGGTCGTTCGACGAGCGCACGACCGCGAGCTCGATGGCGGCGCTGAAGTCGGAGTTGCACGAGTCCCTCGAGCAGACGCACACAGCGGTCAGCTCGACGCCGTCGCTCCAGCCGCCGCCGCCGCCGCCGCCGACGCCGACGCCGCGACGGCACACACGGCACTCGCGTCCTTCCGCGTCTCTGACAGTCGTCGTCGCGGTGGTGTCATTCGGACAGTGGAATTTGTTCAGCCCATCATCGGTTGGCGCTCCCGAGGACTCGCAAGTTGGCTGCAGGAGGGTGCCGGTGAAACTGAGTCGCAGCCAGGTCTTGCAGAACTTGCAGCGGTGCCGCGTCACGACGCCCATTTTGGATTCTGCAGGTAGTCGGCTGACGAAATAGTTGCCCACGCGAACGTCGTCGCCTGCGCCGCACGGTCCTCCCCAGCTGGCACCTCGTGGGCACTGCTGGCGAGCAAGGCGGAGAGCGTCGGCAGCTTCGCTGCACGAAACGTCCGCCGCAACTTCTGGACGGCCACTGAATGAACACCGAATTCCAACGGCACTCGGCGTCTCCATTTCCAAGCTTTTGGGCAGTCCGTACTGGTCAACTTCGAGAAGACTTGGCAACTTCTCAACATGGAATTCCGATCCGTCCATGCTAGTCATGTGGATGGGAATGGGGTGTGTGTAATTCTGGCTCAAGTATTCATTCGCTCCGTTGCAATAGGTGTCTGGTTCGTTGCCGAATTGCCCTTGTGTCGCGCAGCAGCACGTGAGTCCGTCTTCGGGGAAGCGAGGGTGGTAGACGCAGGCCTTGCTCGTCATGTAGGCGGCTGTCCGCTGGGCGCACATGGCGACCGTCTCCAGCGCGTAGGTGGCGTTCGACGCGTAGCAGTGCTGACTCGGCCCGGCCGCCGCGTTCGGTTCCGCCATGGGGAAGCCGCCGGCAAAGTAGCAGCCGAAGCCCCACTCGCTGAGTCGCTGCAGCCCCTCCGACCGCCGATCGTGGGCGCCAGCGCGCAACCGGTGGAGATTGCGCAGCAAGAAGACGACGTTGCCAGCGCTGTACTCGACGCCGTTGCACTCTTCCTCCTGGCAGGAGCAGCCCAGCACCAGGCGCCCCACGGACGCCTTCTCGTACCCCCAGCAGTCGCTGCGTCTGAAGACGCAGTTCCGGAATGACTTTGGAACGGGCGTGCTCCTTTCTTCCACACACCCCGTTAGCGATTTGTGGTCGACGCGAATGAATTCGGCCCCTGGTAGCTGGTCGATGATCTCGTGACGCTTGCAGCCTCCAGAGTACACGGATTGGAAGGGACGCGCTCTGTTGACGGAGAGCGTCTGCCAACAGAATTCGCCCTCAGCGCATTCCGACACGCTGTGGACGACCGCTTCCGTGAAGTTGAGGCTCTAGTACGCGGTCGACCGATTGCGAACGTTACGACTACAAGTGGCTGGGTCATAGCAATACAAAAAGAAAACTATTGAGAGTCAAGAGTGCGGGTCGAGAGCGCGCCGGCAGTGTATTGATGCGGAGGAAGAGGGTGTCGGCGAGGGCGCGGCTCGTCGTCGCCTCGAACGCCGCCTGCTGCAGCCACGGCGGCGGCGGACGGGGCCGGAACTGGAACCAGGCGCAGCGAACGCCCTCCACTCCGCTCACCGACATCGCCAGCCGCGCCGTCAACGCTACCCAGTGGAGGGGAGTCATCTTTACTGTTGCAAATTTTTACAATTACTTTTAATGGGATTACATATAAATAGAGGCTACCCCTGCGTAATGTAAAACGCAACCTAAAACATTGATGTTGGAATGCGACAATGCGACTCATAGCGCCCGCGGGCTACTTCCACCTCCCATCTGACCGCTGATGGACGTGATTGTAATTCTAAAAGATTTTTGCAGTCAAGGCTCTCCATCCACTTTGTTGTACTGCTGCTTTGTCCGCAACTTCTCGAATCGCAGTTTCACGTACGATTGAATTGCTAGTTGCATATTTACATAGAAAAACACACACAAGCAGCGTAATCCAAAGCTTACTACAATGCAAATATCTATACAGTACCCACAATGATGTACAGTATACATGCCATTAAAGGGGCAATAAACCGCACCGCAATAACAGTGGCTAGCGAGAGGAGCGTTCGCGCAAGAATTTTGAAATTGGAATGTTGAGACAAGAGAGAGAGGAGAGCGAGGATCGGCTGCGACGCGTGTTGAGTCGAGTGTCGCGCACGATGAGCCGCAAGTTCGACGTGGCGAACGTGCTCGCGCATCGCGCCGTCGCCCAGTTGCGCGCCGGCGCCACGGACGGCTTTGCCTTCCACGATTCCCTGCCTGCGAAACGGCTGGAGATGCACTTCCTCGTGGGTGTCGCTGTCGGGTGGTCGCGTTTGGCGTCGTGTGCGCGTGCGGAGCCGCGACCGGGGGCGGACGCAGGTGCGCTGGGAGGGCTTCGAGGGCGAGGACTCGTGGGAGCCTGCGTCGAATCTGAACGGCAACGAGCGCTTCCTCGCCTACTGCACGCAGAACCGACTCCGCGCCGACGGTCACTCCTTCTGCGCCCGCTCGTGCAAAGGGCAGAGACGGCGACGTCTCGTGTTCAGACGTGGGCCTGGACCGGATCGCCGAGTTCGTGCCAGCCGAGTTGGAGGCCGACGCGTCCGTCGACAACGGGGACACCGCCAGTGGGGAGTTCGCGGTGGAAGAAATCCTCGAGCACCGACCAGTGGGCGAACTCCAACTGGCCGGCTTGCTCGACGACGACCGCAAGCGCTACGAGCGCAACACCGAACTTCGATTCAGGGTGTCTGTTTTGTCTGATTGGAAGCCGAAGCTCAGCCTTCATAAGTGTACTTACTTGTAAGAAGGTTTGCGCGCGTGTGTGTACGCGATTTCTGTCGGCCAAGGTGCGATGGGTGGGCTGCGGGCCCGACGACGACACGTGGGAGCCCCCGGCCAACTTCTACGACGCCGCGATGGACGATTTTACAGAGATGTTTACTATCTACTGCGCCGAGCATCAAATCGGTGCGTTCGATTCGGCATTCGGCAATGCGGACATTTTTGACAAAGCCAAACCAAGTCGTCTTGCGCTGGTGTGTGCCCCGCCCACCCTCTCTCGCCCCACGAATGCTTTGTGATGCTCTGGGTGGGGTGATCCAATTGCATTAAGTTCACTTCACGGCACTGTGTGTCTGCTTTTTGCGGAATTCTCGTATTAGCTGTTATTCATGTGTGTATGCTTGCGTGACGTGCTCACCCATCTGTGTTCAGACACGGTGTTCAGACAACGAGTGTTTAGACACGAGGAAGATACAAATCAAGTTGTTGAAGAGACGCCGAAGCGCGCGTTCGACCAGCAAAAGCAAAGGAGGACTAAGTCCTCGCCGCTGTGAGTGCTTCCGCTTTCTCTGCTCCTTTGCGTGCAGTCTGCTGGTGTCGGCTCCGTCTGCTTGCAGCGACCGAGAGGCAGCGCGACGCGACCGTGTCGCCGCCGCCGCGGAAGCGAAAGGGCATACTCGAGAAGCACTCCGCCCGCCCTCCTGTCACGGAGAGCAAGACGCGCTTGGACGGCGCTGCGGCGCCGGCCGTCGACGCCGCCGTCGACGCCAGCGACCGCCGCGACGAGGCGGACGCGACGACGGCCGCGCTGAAGTGGCCGTCCGTGGTGTCGCCGCCGCTGGCGAGCAGCTCGCCCTTGCGCGCTGGCGGCGCCGAGCCCTCGGCCACCGCCCCGGCCGGGCAAAAAGCGGCCACTGCCTCCACCTGCGCATCGACCGCCTCGCCACCGCCGCCGCCGCCGCCGGCCGACGCGACGGACGAGCAGCAGCAGCAGCAGCCGTCGCCGGCGCCTCTCGACCCCGTCGGCGCCTCCTCGGCCGCCCAGTCGCAGCTGCCCTCCCACGTGCCGCAGCAACTCGCCAACAAACTCGGCGCCGCACTCCTTGGCTGGCGCAAGTCAGCGCCCTCTCTCGTGCCTCTGTCCGCGCGACCCTCTGGAGTAATGACCAACTTTGCAGGCAGCAGCACCAGCATCGCAAGCTGGAAACGGAACTGCCCCTGCCCATGACCGGTCAGTGTCCGTCACTTTTGCATAGGGAATCCTTTCACTCTGTCCTCCGCTTCAGGTGAGATGCCGCTTCCGATGCGGACTGCCTACTTCTTGCCCGTCAGCCAGGAGTACTTTGCCAGACTGGAATCGGTGAGCATTTACGTTGCCCGTTGTGGTGATCTCCTCCTGACTGGACGCGGCCTCCCTCAGTCTGCGGGCGGGTACGCGAGGATGCTGTCGTCGAAGGGCAGCTGGCGGCTGGAGGAGTTGTGCGCGGTGGTGCGCGACGCGGCGCTGACGGGCGACGCGCAGTTGTTCGCGGACGCGCTCAAGAACGCCGTCCTCTGCCGCATGGCGCCGCACACGGGCGCCGGGGTCAAGGACGCCCTCGGGCGCGCCAAGAAGGAAATCCTCGCGGTGAGAGAGACGGTGGCTGCCGACACGACGAGGGGTCGGTCGCTACCAGCACCCTCTCCCCGTTCTCAGTGTCTCGTGGAGGCGAGCGAGACGCGGCTACTGGCCTGTCTGTCCTGGTCGCGGCAGGGCCAGCTGCAGTGCTGCGCAGAGGCGTTCGGCAAGCGGCGCAGCTTCTGCCGCGTCCTCTCGCGCCTCCTCGACGACCTCCACGCCCCTCCGCCCGCCCCACTGTCCGAGGCGGTCGACGTCGCCCTCAACGCCGGCCGCATCTGCCAACTCCAAGCCCTGCTCCACGCCGGTCAGACTTTTCCTCGGCGATTTAGAGTTCGTTCGTTTTCGCCTCGTATTGTTCGCTTACAACTCGTAGGCGCTCGGACGTCGCCGGCGGACGGGCTGCGGCCGCCCCTTCACGTGGCCGTGTCGCGCCAGCAGGAGGAGAAGGTGCTGCTGCGTCCTCTTGCCTGCCCT
>JASAMY010001958.1:0-30318 GCA_030248085.1 Paralinhomoeus sp. GSCO2_6 | reverse complement strand
CACTTCATATGAAGATTCGCTCGCTCTCTCTTGAAGAAAGTGTACTGGGAACCTCCACCTTACACAGTAGATGACCTCACAGGAGCCCCAAGGCGACTCTGCATAATTTTGTTGCAATTTCTCACGCATGCATGCTACCACAGTAAAAGTATGTACATGCACCCCAAATGCACACTTTAAATATACCCAGTTAAAAAAAATTAGTTAATTAAATAATTTAAATAATTCTGAGAATTCTTAAACTTTTAAAAATTAAATGAAAAATCATTTCGAAGGGATTTTAATAATTAAAAATTAAATAAACAATTATTTGCAATTTTTTAGTAGTTAAAAATTAAAAAAATAATTCATCATCAATTTTTGGTGAGCACTCGCTAGTTGTTGAATTCTACATAAAACAAGGGGTGGTTTAGAATCGGCATACTCCTAAGGATCATTCCCCTCAATTGTTGCATCAGATTTTTATTTTCCACCTTCAATAGAGAACTTTTGGTCGAAATCGAGTTACCAGTGCGCGACTTTTGCACTGAGGCTTTGAATTTTTGCCCACCGGATGTGATGCAAATTCCAAATACCACTCAAAACGGGTAACGTCATCGTGTAGCCCATGAAGTTTGGCACATAACCTGAAATTTTGTTGGAGATGGCCTGAGAAGAAAGGCGTTTGACTGCGGTGCATGCTGTGTGTTCGATTACTGGTTATTTTGGACATCAACTTTGAAAGGTCATAACTTTTTGAAATCTTATCCGATTTCGATGATTTCTCTTCTCGACAAAATCCCAAAACGTTCTGCGTCCATGATCCCAATTTCCCGCCAAAAAATCCGGACGCGGAAATAAAAAAGTTATTCAAGAAACAAATCGGTTAATTTAAAAAAAAAACACCCTCTATATATTATTATATTAGACAAATTGATGTTGACGTTTTTCAACCACTTTTGCAAGCAGGAGTTTATCCGTTGCAAGTGGCTAGTATTGTATATGCCGCTGGTGTTATGTAAGCAAAAGTAAATTTAAAATTTTTACTGAAAAACTTGCAACACAAGAAGGAGAAATACCCATATTCGGAACGTACATGTACAATTTAGTGGCACGCGAGCAATGTGCAGTAAATGCATGCAATGCAATGCAATGCCATTGTAGATTTTGCTCGCGCGCAGTCATTGCATTTTTTCTTTGTGTAAAGAATAGCTACCAGGCACGATTGCTTCCACTTGTAAATCAGCAAACACTTCTATTGCTGCAATAGTAGAGTTTGTAGTACAGTAGGCCATGATCACCGACTTGTACGCTGTCGCCTACTGTATTGCTGCATCGTTGTTGGCTGCTGCTCAGGCTGAAGATAACGTGTCCCGCGTCGAGAAACCTTTGCCTTTGAAAAAGGGCAGCCTCGCTGCAAACGGCTCATTGCTTTCCGGTACAGCTGGGAGCAGTTCGCGGACAATCGAGACCAGTTCGAGTCGGTGACGTTTGCGGTCGAGTGCGCCATGATCGACGGCGTTGTCTACCGGTCGCGCCGCGCCCTGCCCGCGCAGGCGGAGAGGTCGCGCGCCAACGCCCACTGCCGCGCCGACCTAACGTCCGTGATCGAAGCGGCCAACCCTCGGCGCAGGCGCCGCAGCGCCGACGCGGACGCTGTCCACCGCAAGGGCGTCGCCGTCGACTGTCTGCGCCGCTCCTGCGCCGCTGCGCACAATCCGTGCGTGTCGGCGGCTCTGCAAGCGACTGGCACGAGGCGGGCCGGCTGTACGCGTGGTTCCCCCGGCTTGCATCCTTTGCTGACGCCGCGGCATCATCCGCCCATCCGGGGCGCGTCATGCAGGGCTGGCTCCGCGACGCCACCACCTGGGAGCGCAGACTCGAGCGGCCGGGCGGGGCCTGGGGCCGGGCAGCGTCGGCCGACGACTGTCTGACGGTCTTCGCGCCGACCAGGTGCCCCGGCGGACGTGAGCATCCACGGTCGGGGCCAATGTTCGTCGATCCCCCTGTCACTCATGGATTGCAACGACATGCGTCTCCACCTCGAGGAGTCGGCAGTTCGGCCGTTCTGCGTCGAGTTGGCCTGCGACCGCGTGCCGGGTCAAGCGGTCGCCTGCTGCTGTCGACGCCGGCCTTGCGCCGACGGCCTCGGCCACCAGTCCTCGGACACGCGACGCTGGCGAATGCCCGTCCGGAGGCCGGACGGTGGCCACGCTTTCCTCGGCAGTCCACCCGCACGCGACCCTGCCACTCGTCCACGGTTCTTAGCAAAATCGGGTTGACGGTAGCGACAAATTCTAGCCGGACACTGTTCGGTCGTCGACTCCAACGAGCGATCCAACCGCGCCCCGAGACCACCACTACAGAAGCAGAAACTGCAACGACGATTACGGTGATGACACGCACCGCGACGGAAGCGAGCAAAGCAACTGCACCGGAAACGACTACTGAAGCAAAGCCCACGGCCACATGGGCTACGGCGACCGTGAGCACTGCCAGTCCAACTCCGACTCAAACAGGCGCCGCATGCTTCTCCAAGAAACAGTCGGTTCCGCTCTGGCCACGATTTCGAGAACCCAACGACACAGGTGCCGCGCACATCGTCGTCATCGGCAAGAAGCGGAGAGTCCCGATACGGCATTGAGTCGCCGGTGGACGAACCTTCTCCCGTCCGCGCGGACAAGCGCAAGTGAGACTTCGGCTGCGAGAGGAGTCGAGGCCGCCTCGCGCGGGGACGACGAGGGATTGGGCGATGGCGGCGGCGCTGCGGCTGCTGACGCTCGCCTGCGTGCTCGCCCTCTCGCTCGCCGTCCTCCTGCCCGGCTGCTGCGCGCGGCGCCGCGCAGAGGACGGAGAAAGTCTGGCCGACAGTGAGCTCAGCTGACACCACGGAAAGCAGCTGCTGCCCCCATGGGGAAGTGACGAAGCGATTGCTGTACGCCCGTCGGGTGGTTCTAACAGCGTGCGCAGCGCCCCGTCGAGACGAACACGTCAACGTGCTCTTGGCGGAACGACGGCGTACCCATAATACACGTGCGCATGCTCCTCTTACCGTCCACGCCCCAGAAGTTCCGGCCACGGCCGAGTACTCGGGCGCGGGACGGCGGGAACCGTCCATGCCCTGAGTACTCGGGCGTGGACGGTTTGAAATTTGAAGTTTGAAACCTATAGACCGATTTGAAAAGTTAGACCCAATGTGGCCTAATCTGCTCAAGATGGTATAGTGCCCAATTTGGGCTACAAACAATTGTTGCGTCAGCCACTGCATTTACTAACTAATGAGCCGCGCGCACGTGTATGTATGTGGGTATGTGGGTATGTGTGTATGTTTGAGTATCGAGTAAACTCGCGAACCGCTTGACGTACGCTGACGCGCGATGGCTCGAGCGAATGCTCGCGACCCCGCGATGGTCATGGGCAAGGTCGATTTTCGATATGCAAATTTATACCGTAGTTATGGCGCATTTTCAAAGTTTGCAGCACAAACACTACCAAACGAATTGCACATGGATGAATTGCATATCAAAAGACTCGCCTCGACGTCACGAGTCATTTGCACATGCTCTCGCATAATTATGCAAATGAAAATTATGCAAATTATGCCAATTCACAATTTCGCAATTTCACCCACATGAGTGATGTTGCATGGTCAGTTGACACCTGGCGGAAGCAGGTCACTGGTAAAAGTGCTAAACTAGCCTAGCTGGGCCAGATGCCTCCCTTTTGGGAGTGCGTGAAAGCTCAACCTACTTTTTGAAAAAATACTGTAAGTGTGGGAATGTTGATCTTGTGTAATTGGAAAATGGAAAATGAACTATGCATTGATAAATTGCATATCAAATCACTTGACTAGACGTCACGAGCACTGTATGTGTGGCAACGCACGCACGCAAGCACGCACGCACGCGCGCGCGCATTGGCACGCACGCATGCACGCACGATATATATATATATATATATAGATATATATATATATATATATATATATATAGATATATATATATATATATATATATATATATATACATATCTACGGTATATATGGATATATGATATATATATATGCGTGCATGCGCACGCGTGCACGCACGGCTTATGTCGAAAATACGTACACGCACGCACGCACGCACGCACGACGCACGTACAAACGCACGCACGTGCAGCACGGACGCAGCACGCTCGCTCGCAGCAGTAATGCGCGCGCGCGTGCGTGCGTGCTTGCATGCGTGCGGGCCGCACGCACGCACGCACGCACACACGCTCGCACAGAGGAGCACAGACCTTCGCCACACATACAGTGCTCATGACGTCTAGCCGAGTGATTTGATATGCAATTTATCAATGGGTCTGATCAGAGCGCGTGATTGGCGCCGCACTGTCACGGTGAAAGCCCGTCGATCAAGAGCAGCATAGTTTCTTTTCCATTTTCCAATTACACAAGATACAACATTCCACACTTACAGTATTTTCTTCAAAAAGTAGATTGAGCTTTCACGCATCTCGATCCCAAAAGGGCAGGCATCTGGCCCAGCTAGGCTAGTTGAGCACTTTTACCAGTGATGGCGCACTGTCACGGCGCGCCCATCGCGCACCTGCTTCCACCAGGTGTCAACTGACCATGCAACATCACCCTATTCTTAAGAAATGGCGGCAGGCGCGCGCTCTAGTCTATCTAAAGCGCCGCGAGCGTGTGGGTATGTGGGTGAAATTGCGAAATTGTGAATTGGTATAATTTGCATAATTTTCATTTGCATAATTATGCGAGAGCATGTGCAAATGACTCGTGACGTCGAGGCGAGTCTTTTGATATGCAATTCATCCATGTGCAATTCGTTTGGTAGTGTTTGTGCTGCAAACTTTAAAAATGCGCCATAACTACGGTATAAATTTGCATATCAAAAATCGACCTTGCCCATGACCATCTCGGGCTCGCGAGCGTTCGCTCGAGCCATCGCGCGTGAGCGTACGTCAAGCGGTTCGCGAGTTTACTCGAAACACACATACCCACATACCCACATACCCACATACATACACGTGCGCGCGGCTCATTTGTAAGTAGATGCAGTGGCTGACGCAACAATTGTTTGTAGCCCAAATTGGGCACTATACCATCTTGAGCAGATTAGCCACATTGGGTCTAACTTTTCAAATCGGTCTATAGGTTTCAAACTTCAAATTTCAAACCGTCCACGCCCGAGTACTCGGGCGTGGACGGTTCCCCGCCGTCCGCGCCCGAGTACTCGGCCGTGGCCGGAACTCGGGCGTGGACGGTAACTAACATACGCATGTGTATTATGGGTACGCGTCGTTCGCCAAGAGCACGTTGACGTGTTCGTCTCGACGGGGCGTTGCGCACACTGTTAGAACCACCCGACGGGCGTACAGCAATCGCTTCGTCACTTCCATGGCAGCAGCTGCTTTCCGTGGTGTCAGCTGAGGTCACTGTCGGCCAGACTTTGTCCGTCGTCTGCGCGGCGCCGCGCGCAGCAGCCGGGCAGGAGGACGGCGAGCGAGAGGGCGAGCACGCAGCCGAGCGTCAGCAGCAGCAACGCCGCCGCCATCGCCGAATGCATCGTCGTCCACGCCGAGGCGGCCTCGACTCCGCTAGTAGCCGAAGTCTCACTTGCGCTTGTCCACGCGGACGAAGAAGGTTCGTCCACCGGCGACTCAATGCCGTATCGGGACGCTCCGCTTGCTGCCGATGACGACGATGTGCGCGGCACCTCTGTCGTTGGGTTCTCGAAATCGGTGGCCAGAGCGGAACCGACTGTTTCTTGAGAGACGCTTGCGGCGCCTGTTTGAGTCGGAGTTGGACTGGCAGTGCTCGCGGTCGTCGTAGCTGTGGGCGTAGACTCTGCTTCAGTAGTCGTTTCCGGTGCAGTTGCTTTGCTCGCTTCCGTAGCGGTGCTTGTCATCACCGTAATCGTCGTTGCAGTTTCTGCTTCAGTAGTGGTCGTCTCGGGCGCAGTTGGATGGCTCGTTGGAGTCGACGACGAAAGTGTCCGGCTAGAATTTGTCGCTACCGTCAACCGATTTGCTAAGAGCGTGGACGGTGGCAGGGTCGCGTCGGGTGGACTGCCGAGGAAAGCGTAGCCACCGTCCGGCCTCCAGACGGGCATTCGCCAGCGTCGCGTGTCCGAGGACTGGTGGCCGAGGCCGTCGGCGCAGGGCCGGCGTCGACAGCAGCAGGCGACCGCTTGACCCGGCACGCGGTCGGAGGCCAACTCGACGCAGAACGGCCGAACTGCCGACTCCTCGAGGTGGAGACGCATGTCGTTGCAATCCATAGTGACGGGATCGACGTGGCCCCGACCGTGGATGCTCACGTCCGCCGGCACCTGGTCGCGCGCGAGCACCGTCAGACAGTCGTCGGCCCACGCCGCCCGGCCCCAGGCCCCGCTCGGCCGCTCGAGTCTGCACTCCCAGGTGGTGGCGTCGCGCAGCCAGCCCTGCATGACACGCCCCGGATGGCCGGATGATGCCGCGGCGTCAGCAAAGGATGCAAGCCGGTTGAACCACGCGTACAGCCGGCCCGCCTCGTCCAGTCGCTTGCAGAGCCGCCGACACGCACGGATTGTGCGCAGCGGCGCAGAGCAGCGCAGACAGTCGACGGCGACGCCCTTGCGGTGGACAGCGTCGGCGTCGGCGGCGTGGGCGCCCTCGCGAGGCTTGGCCGCTTCGATCACGGACGTCAGGTTGGCGCGGCAGTGGGCGTTGGCGCGCGTCCTCGCCGCCTGCGCGGGCAGGGCGCGGCGCGACCGGTAGAAGACGCCGTCGATCATGGCGCACTCGACCACAAACGTCACCGACTCGAACTGGTCTCGATTGTCGGCGAACTGCTGCCAGCTGTACCGGAAAGCAATGAGCCGTTTGCAGCGAGTTGCCCTTTTCCAAAGGCAAAGGTTTCTCACGCGGGACACTTATCTTCAGCCTGAGCAGCAGCCAACAACGATGCAGCAATGCAGTAGGCGACAGCGTACAAGGCGGTGATCATGGCCTACTGTACTACAAACTCTACTATTGCAGCAATAGAAGTGTTTGCTGATTTACAATGAAGCAATAGTGCCTCGTAGTATTGTTACACAAAGAAAAAATGCAATGACTGCGCGCGAGTGAAATCTACAATGGCATTGCATTGCATTGCATGCATTTACTGCACATTGCTCACGTGCCACTAAATTGTACATGTACGTTCAATATGGTATTTTCTTCTTGTGTCAAGTTTTTCCAGTAAAAATTTTAAATTCTTGCTTACATCACACCAGCGGCATATACAATACTAGCCACTTGCAACTCAGAACTCCTGCTTGCAAAGTGCTCCAAAGTGGTTCAACATCAATTTGTCTAATATAATAATATATAAAGGGTGTTTTTTTTTTAAATTAACCGATTTGTTTCTTGAATAACTTTTTATTTCCGCGTCCGATTTTCGTGAAATTTGGATCATGGACGCAGAACGCTTTGGGATTTTGTCTAGAAGAGGAATCATCGAAATCGGATAAGCTTTCAAAAAGTTATGACCTTTCAAAGTTGATGTCCAAATTTGCAAGTCAGTGATCCAACACACAGCATGCACACCGCAGTCAAACGCCTTTCTTCTCAGGCCATCTGCAACAAAATTTCAGGTTATGTGCGAAATTTCATGGGCTACACGATGACGTTACCCGTTTTGAGTGGTATTTGGAATTTGCATCACATCGGTGGCAAAATTCAAAGTCAGTGCAAAAGTCGCGCACTGGTAACTCATTTCACCAAAAGTTCTCTATTGAAAGTGGAAAATAAAAATCTGATAGACTACAACTGTGGGGAATGTCCTGAGGATATGCCGATTCTAAACCACCCTTGTTTTATGTAAATTCAACAACTAGCGATGTCACCAAAAATTGATGATGAATTATTTTTTTAATTTTTAACTACTAAAAAATTCCAAATAATTGTTTATTTAATTTTTAATTATTAAAATATTCGAAATGATTTTTCATTTAATTTTTAAAAGCTAAAGAATTCTCAAGAATTATTTAAATTATTTAATTAACTAATTTTTTAACTGGGTATTTTTAAAGTGTGCATTTGGGCTGCATGTACATACTTCTGTGGTAGCATGCATGCATGCAAGATTGCAACAAATTTATGCAAGTCACCTTGGGGCTCCTGTGAGGTCATCTACTGTAAGGTGGATGACCCCAGTACACTTTCTTCAAGAGAGAGCAAGCAAATCTTCATATGAAGTGGACTCCTACACATTGAAGAGAAGAGAAATATCCGATGCGGTGCGCGCATGGCAATGCACTAATGCATGTCACGTCTCAATGAAGTAGACCCTTGAATTAAACTGCCGAGCGAACTTTGAATTTTCCAATGTGTCAATTGAGCTGTAAGACGAGGCTGAGTGTGAGATGGGGACTTAGGATTTGTGATAGAGAGTTTTTGTGGCTGCTTACGCGCACAATGTTGCGCACACTCTCACACAC
The DNA here is from genome assembly GCA_030248085.1 of Paralinhomoeus sp. GSCO2_6. NCBI lineage: Eukaryota > Metazoa > Nematoda > Chromadorea > Monhysterida > Linhomoeidae > Paralinhomoeus > Paralinhomoeus sp. GSCO2_6. Next base: position 21,868 of record JASAMY010001958.1, on the reverse strand, counting down.
TCACTCACACTTACTGTCCTGCACACAGATTACTTCATTATACCCAACTAATTTCAATGTACAGCGTCATATGTCATGTGCTAAGAACACCACTTCCTTCCATTCCAATGTTTGCAATGGATGAGTCCATTCTAAAACCTACTGAAATGATTACAAATGAACACACCCTCCACTGAGTGTGACAGGACTGAAAGGAAAGACAATAAATTTGATGGCAACAAAATGCCAATGATGATATGGTTGTAGAGGTAGACAAAATGAACACCACTAATCGATGGGAAAAGACAAACTTGCCATGAACTACTTGGCAAGTCTGTTAAAAAATCAATTTTTTAAGCGTGTAATTAAAAAATTGTTAAACAAATATTGCAGAGAATTATTTATTTAATTTTTAACTTTTAAAAAATTCCAAATAATTATTTATTTAATTTTTAATAAAAAATTCTGCATAACAGAATTATTTTTTTAACAATTTTTGTTTTTTAATGCACTTAAAATATTATTTTGAATTATTTAATTAATTAAATTTTTATTTTTGGTGACATCGCTATCAACAACTCTTTGTTTAGAAGTAGACTTCCAAAATTTTCCCATGAGATGCAAGGTTTTTGTGGATTTTCAGATTTTGGGCTGCCACTGCTGAGGTGTAAAAGCTGGCTCATCAACATAATCGGGTCAAATAAACCTCAGGACATTCCCCACAGTTGTAGTCTATCAAATTCTTATGTTCCACTTTCAGTAGAGCCTTTTGGTGAAATGCGTTAGCAGTGAGTGACTTTTGCACTGACTTTGAATTTCGCCACTGATGTGATGCAAATTCCAAATGCCGCTCAAAACGGTTAACGTCATCGTGTAGCCCATGAAATTTCGCACATAACCTGAAATTTTGTTGCAGATGGCCTGAGAAGAAAGGCGTTTGACTGTGGTGTGCATGCTGTGTGCCTGGATCACTGACTCGCAAATTTGGACTTCAAATTTGAAAGGTCATAACTTTTTGAAAGCTTATCCGATTTCGATGATTCCTCTTCTAGACAAAATCCCAAAGCGTTCTGCGTCCATGGTCCAAATTTCACGAAAATCGAACCCGGAAATAAAAAGTTATTCAAGAAACAAATCGGTTAATTAAAAAAACACCCTTATAATAATAACTTAACTTAACTTAACTTAACTTAACTTAACTTAACTTAACTTAACTTTATAATAACTTTATAATAACAATAATATATAGATGACAGCAACTTAAAATGGTATACTAATGGCGTTAACGTTTGCATGGTTGCGTTGTAATTGATTAATTCCTTGCGAACTCCAACTATAGAAGGTAAACTGCGAGGCGTAGTGCATGTTAACAATAGTACACTGAACTTGCGTGCGGTTGTGGTTACTGGTCGTGTATAATAAAAATGGTCTTCGGCACCAAACATTTAACGTAGGCTTGTTCTCGCTCCTCTTAGGAAATAGCATCAACAATTGGAGAACATCTTTGTCGATATCAGCATTGTCAAACCCGGTTACTAATGTTACTGTTTGATACGTATATCTAAAAAAGAACTCCTATTTCAAGGCTTTTGTGGAAGAGGATGCTTGTTCTGGAATATGTCGATATCCGCGTTGTCATAGCAGCCCATGAGCAGCTGAACAAACTTAATGATATGTTTTTACTGCTAGCATACAGTCGTCGGTCAATGTATTCAGCAAGTGAATTAGTGCAATTAGTCTGTGTTTGCTCAAGATGTATAGGTATGTGTAGCGTTGTGGTGAATTGTTCTGCTATCCGTCTTGTAAACGCACACTAGGTATGTACTGTACTGCTATAACACACTCACCGATGCCGGCAGACACACTGAGACACCTAGAACAAGAGTGGTGAACGCCACGTAAGTTCCCAGTATCAACAGACACAGCGGAATGTTCTTCGACAGCTCGTCGTCTGACTAAACGAACAAACACATTTGTAATTTGCTCAGATGTCCACTGCGTGCTTTGTTTTGCGATTTTGTGGGCGTCGTCTCGAAGTGTGGTAGTAGGTAGAGCAACTCACAAAGCACTTGACTGCGAACGCGGGTGCCCCGTGCGACGCGGAACCGACGAATGCGAGCACGGGACAGACGGCGCAGGCGACTTGTTTGACTGGACTGTCTCCATTAGGAAGCTGCACCTCGTGCGACATGGCGCGACAACACGAGCTGATCACCAGAGCTGGACAATGTGAATCAACAGTGGCGTGCATACGTTTCAAAACTTCAAAAAAAGGATAAATCATAAGCCCAGTACACGCAATGCAGACCTCCAAGAGCGTAGAAGGCCGCCTTCATCGTTCCGTTTTAGAATTCTTTTCTGCGCACGTACCTAGTACGATAGACACTGCAACGCGTGTCTGCTATACGCGTGAGCGGCGAAGCTGGCACAGCTATAGTTGTCTGCAAGGCAACGAGATGCGCTCTCATTATCACGCTTGTTATGCAAGGGTTGACGAACTATGGTTGGCAAACGCGAGTTCGTCGAGTTTACAGATTTATTGCCAGTGGCGTAGCCAGGGGAAGGGGTAGTGGGGGTATACCCTCCCCGAAATCGGTCCGAAGAAATCTTTTTCAACAGGGTCCCCCTGTTGCAAAAATGCCCGGGCGAAAGAAGGGAGAAAGAAAGCATTTTAGCTCGCTAGTGGGGCTGTGGGGTAGTCCGCAAGGCGTTGCATTCCTGAAAGTGAGGTCGGGGGGTTCGATTCCTTGCTGGGCAAGGCCACGGCTACCCCCTTGGGCAAGGGGTTTAAACCACAGCTCCGGTTTCTGGCTGTACCGTGGCTTCGGCCAAAAATCAGTGCCAGGTGGGGGCCCACCTTGCCTCGCGGCAGAAGAACGCCCATTGTTATTTATACGGCGCCGCCCTGTGATCTTGTGATCCAGCTTACGGCCATTGTGCTGTGTCGGTGGTTGTCGTCAAAAATAAAGTAAAAGTAAAAGTTAAAAGTTGGTTGTTAAAAATGCTTGAAAGTGATCCAGAATAGGTTAACATTTCTCGAAAGTAGCCCAAAATAGTTTCACAATGCTCAAAAGTAGCCCAAAGTAGGTTAAAATTGATCGAAAGCAGCCGAAAATAGGTTCAAAATGCTCGAAAGTAACACAAAATAGGTCAAAATGCTCGAAAGTAGCCCAAAATCAATCTAAAAAAATTTCGCCTGCCGCGCAACAGGGGGACCCTGTTAAAAAGTTGGAAATCTGTGCCCCCTCCCGACACCAAATCCTGGTTACGCCACCGTTTATTGGAGTGCGGCTAGCCATGCGTCAGTGGAAGCGGCGGTACTCTAGCATCCACTTCCTCGTTTATTATCAGCACTAGTCCTTCCCAGCTTGCCCTTTTCTACCCTCCTTCCCCATAAAAAAACTCTACATGTATCCGTGAAGAGAAGTGACTTTGATGCGGTGTTGTTGCGTTGCATTCTTCAAATATGCAAATTTGTGATGCTGCGATACATTATTATTTATATCCCTCGCCCGTTTAGACTCTCGTGGTACGACATGCGTTTAAATAACTTTGTACCGTACCATGATTTTTACTAATCCCGCCATTCTATTACTGTGATCAAAGTTTTAGCATTGCGAAGGTTTCTTGTGCTTTTCATAGGCAATTACTGTTTTTGGCTTATGTGCCACATTATTTTACAGTATAGCTGGCCTGTAAACCTCTCCGGTGTTCTTGCGTGGAAAACCGTAATCAACTCTCGGGAATACCCGATCCATATGCACCATACGCACCATATGCACCATGTGCACCAAGCCTTCGTTATTTCGGTGCGATATTTTTCTCTCTTGTCTCTCCGTCTCGCATATCTCTAAACCGGGGGGGGGGGAGGGGGATTATCGGGTGACCGAAGGCAACCGCCACTCTTATCTGTCTGTCAGTCCGTGCGCGTGCACGCGCGTGCGCGTGTACGTGCATTGTGCGCGAGTGCATGTGCGTGTGCGTGCGTGCACGTTTGCGCGCGCGTGTGCACGTGCGTGTGCGTGCGTGCGCGCCTAAGCAAGCCTTATCCTAAGCAAGCCTAAGCCTAAGCACACGAGAGCGGACACGCTAGCCAGCCGAGCAACGCGTCAGCACGTGCGTGCAACTGTGCCGACTCGTCGTCTCGTCGTCGTCAACGTCAGTCTTAGCGCGCGGTCGCAGCTCTCTGTCTTCAGGCCAGCAGACCATGCCGGACAGGACGACTACGTCGTCCCGGCAGCGTCGACAAGAACTGCCGACACGCCAGCCGACCGAGTAACACGAGCTGGCGGCTCGTCGTCACTCGTCAACGCGCACCTTGTCTACACCATCACCACCACCACACACACGCAACCAACGACAGCAGTTTGCAATTGCAAGGTACGGCTGGCAGGTCTTAGTTGTGCCAGTCGGCGCCCCCGTCCTGCCAGTCGGTCGTCACAAGCCAGACCCCCTCCCACATGCGGCGGTCTCCAGCAACTGATCCAGCCCAGAAGCCGACAGCCCACAGGTGGCAGTGGGCGGCTGCTTCTTCTGATCCCTGGGTTACCCTAAGTCGTTTCGCTCGGTCATGGCTAACGTTGTGGTCGCGAACTACGCTGTCATTTACTACCTTAATAACTATTGAGTGTATCTATCGTTGCTGTGTGTATCGTGTAACACAAAAATTAAAACAGTAAAAAGAAGATAAATAATAAAGCTTAATAACATTGAATTGATATAAAGAACAGACGCAAACATTTCAAATAAACAAAATTGATATTAAAATAAACAAAAAGTATTCGACGGAGAGACAGGAGAGAAAGTGTCGCACCGAAATAAGAAAGCTCTCGTGCACATGGTGCATATGGTGCATATGGTGCATATGGATCGGGTATTACCCAACTCTCCTGGTTACGCTTAAATGCAGCACACGTTAAATGCAGCACAGGTTGTATATGATAAAGAATGCAGGCAGGTAAAGTATGCAGGCAAATCGAATTTCGCGGCCTAAGCCTAATGTCGCTACTCTACCGATTGTAGCGAGATAATGTGCTGCAACTACGGTAACAGTTTCTTGTTATTCGTCTCGCCCCGTTTCCGCGTCAACCATCAACGCTTTTGTTCTTGCACTCTCCCGCCCCACGTTTATGGCGCCGCGGTCCGTCTGTGCGGCGCGTCTTTTGTTCTCAAGTGCCTGGGTCGCCAGACGCCGCTGAGCCGACGCGTCTCCCTACCCTCGCGTCGGCAGTTGGGAGTGGAGTGAACTGAGGTGAGAAAAGAAGGAAAAGATAGAGGCGCTCGGCGAAACGAAAGCAATGTGTCGCGCACAAAGCCCAAAGTCGCGACACCTAAGACTAAGCCTAAGCAAAAACCTAAGCAAAAGCCTAAGCCTGAGCCTAAGCAAAGCCTATGCCTAAGCTGAAGCCTAAGCAAAAACCTAAGCCTAAGCAAAGCCTAAGCCTAAGCAAAAACCTAAGCCTAAGCAAAGCCTAAGCCTAAGCCCAACCTTAAGCTAAGAAAAAGCAGCTGAAGTCAACTTGCTTGCATACATTACCTGCTTGCATGCCTGCATCCTTTATCACATACAACGTGTGCTGCATTTAACGTGTGCTGCATTCAACTGACACCAACTCTCCTGGTGTGTAGTCATACGTGTACTGTACACAGCTGTTTCATTATTTTTATTATTTACGCCAAAGAATAATGAAACGGTTGTGTGATGAACGAATTTCCTTGTTCTGAACGCTGGAATAAAAACCCACTGCTGCTGCTCTCGAGCTGATAGTCCCCGAAACACGGGTCTGTTGTACTCCGGCCCGAGACGTCAACAGGCGGCTCGACGGCGGTTTGACCTGTCGCTGACGACGAATTCCTTAGCTGAGACAAACGCGGCTTCTTGACGACGTTCTTGGGCCGTCCGAGAGGACGAGTGCCGATGCTGTCGTCCTTTATGTGACGAAGAACTGACGCAGCGCTGACGCGTTGGCCTGACAGGCTCTAAAAACCACATGCACAACAAGGAGCACGAAAAGCACAGAATAATCGTGCAGTAAAACCGAGATTTTGGCAGCCAATTGTCGATGCGAAAAAACAGATCTCCCGGACTTGTAGTCAGAGATCAGGCGCTGAACATCAGGCCTTGTCCAAACACTTGCCTGATACCTTCCTTGCGAACGATTAGACATACTTTCGCATTTCGCAACAAAACAAAACAGAACAATTTCGCCAAACAATTTCAAATCACCTTTAAAAATCATCCTACCGTACTGAGCGCTTCATTATTTTTTGCTGCATCATTATTTTTTTCCACTGTTAAACCGTTTCGTGTGGCACGTTCATGAGATCTATAACTATTTCTAGCGCATTATCTTCATTATTCTGCGAATTTCACTAGGTTCACTAATCGCTTCATTATTTTTTCACCGCTGCTTCGTTATTTACGCCAAAGAATAACGAAGCAGAATAACGAAGCATTACACACTCGGGTGAACGCGACTCTCCTTTGCAAGAACAAACTTTTGACGGAGTTGTGAACGTTGCGCTCGTTCATCATGACGGTGCGGTGCTGTGGGGCGGAAGAAAATCTCGTCGGTGTTATACTGGTGGAGTGGTGGTGGCCCAAAACTTTCACGCAAACGCGCCGTTTCTCGCCCGTGTGTGAATATGATATTGAACGCCTACTAGTGCTCTGCGGTTGTCGTCTGCGACTGTGTGTCTCATCATGGGTGTACTTGCGCAGACAGGGTGTTGGACTTTGGAGAGTATACTATGTGTTGTGACTGTGAGTCGCGTGAGTGTGAGTTCTTTTCTTGACGGCTCACGTTTGGCCACCACCTTCACCTTCACCAACTTTCACCCTTCACCATACCTGTAGCCGGGTCTGGAAGAGTGTGGGGGGTAACCGTAAATGGCCGAATTCTGGTGGGGGGCGGGGTGTCTGAAAAATCCCTTGGGAAAATTCTGGGGGGGGGTTGGTTGGGTGAGTGTTGGAAAATAGCGGGAGGAGGGTAACCCCCCAGTTACAGGTATGCCCTTCAACTTAAAACTTTGTGCGTTTTTTCGTGCAGTGCTGTTCGCCATGTGATAAGCTGGCGTTAACATGACTCAGTGATAGTGAAGACTGCAATTCACTCCTCACTCAAGGCTCAAGAGGGAAGAACCCTTTGTATTGTCTCATTAGCAGGGAGGGGGAGGGGTCGAAATAAGTGCACTTTTTAGGGTGTTTTGTTTGGGTCACACTACACTAAAAGTAAACAATGAAACACCCGCATCTTTACCCATTTTTTTCAACATTGAGAGGTGTTTCCCGCCAATTTTCTGGGATGGCGATGGCCAGGAGGGAGGGGGGCATTGGTGTAGCTGGGTAGTGTGTAGGTACAGGTCACTCTCCCTCAGCTTCAGGCAACCCTGCACGCAAAGCAGGACCGCCCCCAGTGGCGTAGCCAAGGGAGGGGGTGGGGGGGGGGGGGTATACCCCTCCCCGAGATGGTGTGAAGCCCAAAAAATGCAACAGGGACAGGGTCCACCCTGTTGCAAAAATGCCCTTGCGAAAGAAGAGAGAGAGAGGAAGCATTTTAGCTCGCTTGTAAGGTTAAAAATGCTCGAAAGTCGTTCAAAATTGGTTAAAGTTGCTCACAAGTGGCCCAAAATAGGTTAAAAGCTCATGAAAGTAGCCCAAAATAGGTTCAAAATGCTCGAAAGTAACCCAAAATAGGTTAAAATTGCTCGAAAGTAGCCCAAAATAGGTTCAAAATGCTCGAAAGCAACCCAAAATAAGTTAAAATGCTCGAAAGTAGCCCACAATCTCAAAATTTTCGCCTGCGGCGCAACAGGGGGGACCCTGTTAAAAAGCTGGAAATCTGTACCCCCTCCGGAAACCAAATCCTGGCTACGCCACTGACCGCCCCCCAGCTTTGGTCCGACCTGCACTCATTACAGGTGTAGATTGGTCCAAAAGCCAGGGGGGGGGGTCTTCAGGGGGTTTTGAGAGGGGGGGGGGTCTAAAGCCGCCCGGTATAAATCGCCCCGTCGTGCCACCGCCATAGGTTTGTGGTAGCGCTTTAGGCTTAGCGCCTCTGGCGCCGCCGTATCGATTTTCGGCCACTGGTCACTCATTTATTGCGCTGCGCGACCCATTGCTGTCGCTAAATTGATTTGCTTTGCTCTCTCCCTTTGCCTCTCGCTCGCAGCGTTGATTACTTACTGCTCCGTCGTGTGGACGGTCACTTCGCCTTCTAGTAGTTCTAGGTGTGTGTGTCGGCCCGCCAAAATATGGTGCTTTGCGCGAGCGAGCGAGCGTTGCGGGCTGTGGAGGGGACCTCGTTGTGCGTTGTGACTCTCGGCCAGCTAAGCCAGAATGCAAGCAGCCAAGCGCTGCGCCAGCGTGCATCTGTTCGTGTGTGCACGCGCGCGCGTTCGACCCACCAACTGCACGGCCGTCTTTGCGCTCTTATCTTGCGCGCCGTGCGTGCGCGCGCCTGCTCGCATGGCATCCTCGCTAGACGAGCGTGTTGTCGAGCGTGAATCGCGTTCCTTGTGTACGCCTGTGGCCGCCGCGTATAACTATTTCTACTAGTAGTTAGTACTACTACTGCACAAGTGCACACGGTAGTGTTATTAGCCTCCGTCGAAGTTCTAGGACGTTGCAATGAGCTAGAACTAGGAGTAGGCTTTCGTTCGACCGCGTTGCAAGTTTTCAGAGTCGATTCGTGCTCGTGCGTGAGAGTGGCAAGGAGAGATGCCGCTGACGAAGCGGTCGGTGACCCCGGTGGCCCTGAGTCGACACCGTCTCGCGCCCTCGGTGCAGACGGACGAGCTGCGGACGCTGACGAATGGCACGCTGGCCAACATCATCAGGCAGCTGGCCTCGCTGTCCAAGCACGCCGAGAACATCTTCGGGGAGCTGAGTCGGGAGGCGATGATCGTCGACCACAAGACGAACGCGCTCTCGCAGAGGGTCGACAGACTGCACAGGAACGTCGGCCAACTCGACAACACCGGAGAGGGAGGCGAGTGCCGTTCTTCTCTCTCGCCCACTCACGCACGCACGCACGAACGCTCGCGACTCTGTGTGCGCGCTGACTGGACGCAGTCATGCGCAAAAAGTGACTGAAAATGAATCGGGTAGTGCCATCTGACGAGTTGTGACAGTGAGACAATGCGGCGTAGCTGACCAGTAAAGTGCAACTTATATTTTAGTGCGTCCCGGTTGCTTGGGTGAGTGCAGGGATGTATTCGGAGGGGGGGGGGGGGTGGCACTCCCCCTCCCCGGAAACGGTTTTACTGGGGAGGGGAGGGTGAGCGTGAACCATCAGAAATCGCTGTTTTGGCACAATGCTCTTGCTCCCACCCCCACCCCCCTCGAACTTTGTATGTGGAGCTGTTGTGCATGCAGCTGAATGAAACGATGTTACCTACCAAGTAAACTTCACACGGAAGTTGTGCACTTTCAGTGACATTTGAAGAGTTTCGATTGCGCAAGGCGTACAAGAGCAACGCTGCTTTCGACCAAGGCTCTCTGAGCAGACAGACCATTCCAGATGCCATGCTTCAGGTCGGTTGCTTACTTGCTGACCTTACTTACTTGCTTACTTGTTCGCTGCACAGCAAAAGCGGTCACCCTGTATGATACCCAAACAAATACCTGAAACTTGCAAATTATTTCGGTATTTTTGGTGTATTTTCTCCAAGAATTAACAAAGTATCTATTTTTCCATCCGGTACCCTACTCCCGCCGCTTGCGAAAGTTGTTGATCATTTTCCGCTCCCACCACGACCCCTATCCATCCCCATCGCCCTAAGAAGTGGCTCTCTGACTCGGCCCCCCCCCCCCCCCAATACCTGTTCCCTGTGCCCGCACATGTATAATTTGTGTTGATGTGGATTTTCCTGGAACTGTACGCCTTTAGGTATACGAGGCGTGCGAACCGCCTCCGGACCTCAATCAGCTCAACAAGTACCGGTGCGTTGTCTACTCGTACTCGGAGAGCTTTTTTTAAATAGTAATCTGAAGCATACAATACCTGCATTTTCCAGTGACGACAGGAAGCCAGCGTTGAAACTGTACACGGATCCCGACTTCTTCTTCGACCTCTGGAAGAAGCAGATGCTGAAAGACGGCGAGATCGCCAGGAGAGAGAGAAAGGTCGGTTGGTTACTCGCGTCAGCGTCTACTAGTGCTTTGGATAGAAAATGTATGTGTCGCCCGTGGGCTGCAGTGCATGCATACGAGGGCCACCCACTTCAGTCGCACCAGCGTCCGCCGAGCGGCAGCGGGAGTGGCGCGAGCGCGGCGCGCAGTAAGAAGAAGCCTCGGCAGGCGACCGACCACAAGCGCAAGTACGTCGAGTCGGCCATCCGTGCGGGCGAGATCATCAACCTGCCCGAAGAATATCAGGCCCCAGAGCACCTGAGGGCCGCCCGCCGCCAGCAGCAGGGCGCCGGCCACCCCTACCCGCCGCACGGTAACTTAGCGCACTTGCTTTGGGCATATTGGCGTCGGCTTGAAATGGCGCCGCGCTCGCAGGCATGGTGCAAATGGAGCGTGCCGCGGGCAGAGGTCCTCCGACTGTCGTCAGCGAACCTCCACCACCACCGAGCAGCGGCTACGCGTCCGCCACGGACGGCGGCAGCGGCGGCTCGGCAGGGCAGCAGCAGCAGCAGCAGGACGCCGCGATGAACAGCTACGGATACCAGAGGCCCGTCCTGCTGGGCGGCGCCGCGGCAGGCGCAGCCGTCACCTCGCAGTACATGCGCGCCGGTTACGGGCTCCACTATGCCGAGGACGCCTCCGACGGCCGGCCACCAGCGCAACGACAGGCGCAGACGCAGCGCGCCTCTCCCGAGAAGCAACGGCCCTCGGCCGCGCCGCCCGCGCCCCCGCCGCCGCCCGTGCAGCAGAAATTCCAGAACCTGACGCTCGGCCAGGCGTCGGACGACGACGACGACATGCCGTTGCCGCCGCCGCCGCCGCCGATGTCGGACTCGCAGTACAGCCGACTCGAGCCCTCGCCAGTCGCGCCCGCGCCGCCCTCGCTCGTGCCGGCGCCCACCGCGCCCGCCGCCTCCATCCCACCGCCGCCGCCCCCGCCCCCCATGATCAACGGCCAGATCGCATTGGGCGGCGGCAACAAGAAGCCCAAAGAGAACGGAGAGGCGACGGTCTCGGCCGCGCAGAAGGCCCAAGCCCAGAAGCCAGGCCTACGCATCAGCTCGGGACCCATTCAGAGCGACCTCCTCAGAGAGATACAGGCGGGAATCGCACTGAGAAAGGTGAGAGAGGACGAATTTGCCAAGCGGATCTACTTTTCAGATTGAAATGCTTGGAAGTTTTCGAGAATCCAAAAAATCTAGAGGGGTCTATACTCTAGAGTCATCCCGAGTTAAACGTCCGGGATAGGAAATTGTGGAGGGGACCGGTCGAATTGGAAAACTTCGCACCTAAATAGCATAATGTGTAAATAGCTACTTTTTGGTGCACAATAGCACTTTTTATGGATTTTTGTGCCGCACTACACTGAAAAGTAGACAAAAACACGCATCTTCAACATTGGTAGGTAGTTTTCCGCAAATTATCTGGAATAGCGATTAACGGGTTGGGGGGATTCCCCCGCAAAAAAAGCGGGACGGCTATAGCCAGTGGAGGGATCCCCTGATCCCACCTCTGTTATAATAAATTCGATCCCCTCTCCCCCCAGAAACAATTCTTGGATCCGTCTCTGATTCCTTTTTCTGCATTTGTTGTGTTGTGTACTCCACAGTTCACACCCGGACCGTTCTGGAGCAGGTCGAGCGGAACAAGAAGGTGTCGAGCGGCTCGGCGGGCGCTGGTGGGGGCCCGGCGGGAGCAGCTGCGGCTGCGTCGGCGGGCGGTGGTGCGGCCGCGTCGGTGGGTGGGGCGTCGTCGTCGACGGCGGGCGGAGGGGCCCAGGACGTGGCGGCGATTCTGCGCAAGCGCATGGAAGATGTGATGGGCATGTCATCGGACGAGAACGCCGAGGAGGACGACGAGTTCAAGGACGACTGGTCCGACGAGGAGGAAGAATAGTGAGTCCCCCCTACCCCCCCCCCCCCCTCCCGGCTTATGGCTTCCACCGCTCTACTAAGGGAATATGGGATAATTCCCACAATGTGTCTATATGATGGGACGGATAGCTGCTCTGCCGGGTGTGGCAGTTTGGTTAAGGAGAGAGTTCGTTGCTTGTGGGCAATATGCAGTGCGGCCCGTACCTATAGCTGGACGGGGAATCGGGTGGGGCCCCCACCTTCCATTTGTTACCCCCCTCCCCCCCCCAACCCCACTTTGTTATCCCGTTTATGTACGGTAGAAATGAGTAAAGTTGTGCTTGCGAGTACTTTTGTACACGCAATTTTGATAAAAATGTTTTAGTTCTAGACGTCTAGCTTCACCCCCACTCTCTTCTCGAAAGGCCTTCCATTTCCAACCTGCCCGCCCCCCCCCCCCGAAGGGACACCCCCTTACAGGTACGGTGCCACCCAAAGTGTCTTTCCGCAAGCCGAAAAAACAACAGTTGACGATTTGAGATAAATATGAGAAGTATTCGCCAGACTGCAAAGCAATGAAACTCGTCCGTCGCTCGCTGGGTTCCTGTGTAGATCGCTCGTCGTCGATTGGCGGAATTTGAATTACGCGCGCTCGCCTCTGCTCGTGGTGATATAGGCTATTCCCGCGCCCATCTTCTTCTGTTAGACGGTGTGCGTGCTGTTTTTCATCGTTGCGACCGTATTCCGTCACTTGTGCTTGCCGCCGGCTACGCCGCTTGACAGTACGTACACGCGCGTAAGTAACCTGCGTGTGTGCGCGCCCGCATGCGTTAAAATGTGTTATTCGTGTGTTTTTTTTTAATTCGCGCGCCCCTCTATACGTGTACTAAGGCTGAATGCGCTTTCTTCTGCCGGCACGGAAATAAAAATGAGCACAGGCGCGGAGGCCGCAACGTGGACCCGTTTCAATCGTACCTGTAACCGCGGAAGAAAGAAACTTTTGCATCAAAATAGGGTTCCAAATAGGTACTTTTGCGGTAAAAATGTCAAAATGTAAATGTTGTATGACTGGCGCTATTTAGCTGTTTTTGGGTTAAAACAAAACGGAAAAAGAACACTAACTTTGATAATTGTGCTTTAGAAAATTTAGAGGTGATGGGGTGGTGGGGGGGGGGGGGGTAAAGTTGCCGGCTGGGGGACCATGTATACGATGCAATACGACTATTTACAAGGAATCTGATGAACGAAGCATTTTCAGCTGCATGAGTATGCCTTCGTGAGTGTCCGTCTATAAGGGAATGGCAGCTGCAAGGGCGCTCGATCGCTCGTTCCAGTCGGTCGTGGAGTTGACGCGACGCTTATGGTCCCATCAACTTTCTTCAACTGCCGCCTTTCACTTCTGCGACTCCAGAATACACAGGGTGCGACAGAGAAGAATTATGGAATGTTGGCAAAATGATGGAGTCAATGCAAATTTCAAGTTAAAACCGCAAAAAACTCAAAAAAAAACCAACCGGTGCAATACGCAATGAATGTACCTGCAAGTTTGTTTGTTTGTTTGTTTGTTTGTGTGTGGGCCGCTTCTATGATCGCGGGGGCCTCTCTCTGGTCACAATCGACCGCTGCTAGTGAGAGATGAGACCCAGTCAGCCCGATCCTGGGGGGCTGGCTCCCCTAACGGGCCGGAATTGTCACTGCCGCCGGGTTGGCTCCGCTGGCCGACAGCTCAAGGGACGCCCAGGACATACAGCTCCCAGAGGAGACCAACCTGCTGTCCAGACGGCTCCGACCATGTCCCAGCACACAAATGACGTCATTCGGTCTGAGGCATGCATAGTGGCCACGAGGGCCGCCACAGACACAGAAGAAGAACGCCACATATGTTCTACGGCAAGGATGACCAGAGAAAAATCCACTGAAAGGGATAGTTCTCAATAGTGGGTCCCTCGAGAATTGAACCCAGGACCTTGCGATCATGAGGCCCGGTCTCTACCACTAGGCCACCTTGCCGACACCTGCAAGTCGCTTGGGAGCATTCTCCCCTAGTGGCTCCTGTCCTTTAAGAGGCGTTCCACAGAATTTCTAGGTATCCGATGCCCGCCAAAAAAAAATTTTGAAGAAAAATCTACTAGGGTGTCCAGATGAATGCCACATTGGGGATGGGAACCTTCGTTTGGATCATCGACCCCTACACCACTTCTGGAGGGGTCTCCTAAGTCAGTCAGACCACTTAATTTTGCGAAAATCGACCCAAAAATGGAACTTGCTTGTTTCGGGCCACCTCTCTTGAGGGTCATTTGGACCCCCTAAAGTCGATTTTAACAAAATCTATTTTTTTTATCTGCATCGGAACCCTGGAAATTTTGTGGAACGCCTCTTAAAGCTTCGACACGTAGGGATTGCATAAACGTTCAGCTGTTGACTCACACAGTGCCAGGTGGCAAACGGATGCGCGCCACTCTCTACTTGGACGCATACGCTTCGTTGCAAGGCCCGCGTGCGTCGCCGGGAAAGGAATCTATTTCTTGGCCCGAAAATGTCGTCCAAATGGCTTGGGCCATGGAAGTGGTATGCCCCGCTTTCTGTCCTTGATGTCGTGTGTGTGTGTGTGCGTGCGTGCGTGCGTGCGTGCTTGCGTGTGTGTGTGTGTGCGTGCGTGTGTGTGTGCGTGTGTGTGGATTGGTGGGGTGGGGGGGGGGGGGGGGGTGTAGCGAGTCTGGGTTTGTCGAAGTCGGAGAATTTCAACAGCGGTTTCATAACGAAATTGGTGGCGTTGAGATGCAAGCGAGCTTCCTGGTGGCCGACGACCTCGTGGACAGCTCGTCGACAAGGCGCGGCAGCCCCGCCTGGCACACCTTGGTCTCTATCTTCTCTTTTCTAGTGCACCCACCCATCACCTAACCATGCGTGACGTGCGCCCAATGCTGCGTTCCGCCCATGCCTGTAAGTGGCTGGGGGGGGGGGGACCAGTCGATTGCTTGTCACCCTTACCCCCATATGTCGGAAGTATTCCCCTCCCCCAGAGCATTTCGGCAGCTTGTCAACCCGTCTAGAATGGTAAATCAATGTTTTTTGCCTGCCTTTTAGTATGTTTGCCGTCAGACACTGAAATAAGGCCATTTAGTCTCCATTTGACAAAAAAAAACTGTTTTGACGCATTTTGCTACAAACGTTTCCTTTGCTGAAATACATCTACCATTTTTTTTCGCCCACCCCTCAAACGGAGCCCCCCCCCCCCCTTTACACGGCCTGTCCTGGTTGCAGGAATGGTTGTGCTGTGGGTGGGTGACGAGACAGCTTGCGTTCATTCAGCCAGACGTCGGCCTGTGCGCTCTCAACGACGCCTTTATTCTGCAGCAGTCGCTCTACATGCTCTGCGAGCACGCATTCCCGCCCCACCACACGCTCAATATGCAAATCAGGGCGGCACTTGACGAGGTGGGCATTGGCACTAGCACGTGTCAGAGCGTCGTCACTATCGATTTTTGGTTTTGATCGATTTGAATCGCCTATACGCACGCTCAGGTGGTGAGAGACACGCTTTTGGGACAACTGCTCGACAGTGCCGGATTCGAGAACGCCAAGTCAGTTTGGGTGTTTCGGTGCAGTCTTGGTTCGGTAATCACTGCATTGTGGTTCGATTTAGCGACTAAGTAAGATGACAATACTTTCGTAGAGATCGGGACGCGAAGAGTCTACGCGATTTGTACTCCGATGTCTGCAGACTGAAGACGTCCAGCTATTCCTTCTATGCACCAATTCGTTTGGCTCTCATTACGGTATGCGTTCTTTACGATGTCTGTTCAGAGAATACTGAGCAACAATTATAGCCAAACACGATGCACGGGATCCATAATTAAAGCCTGTGTAGCCGTCGCACCACGTTTTGGCCGGCGTAACGTAAGAATGCGTAACTATGTAGGGTGGGTGGGCGTTTGTTTGAGAGGTGTGGTGAAGGATTTTGGCGGGGTCTCTCTTATTGGGGGGTCGTTTTCCTTAGAGGCCAATAAAATTTTAGGCTCAGGGATCAGCAGCGAGCCCATCAAGCGAAAATGTTCCTCATCTTTTACCGGACATCAAGCGGATTTGCACCCGATTTGGCTACCTTTTCCAAGCAAAGGTTGTGGCACGCAGTTCAGGCATGTATGCATAGAGATCAAGTCATGCGTGGACTTTAGCAACTCACACTTTTACATTCTTGGGCCTCACATTTTGTATGGCTGTGTTTGATGTTCCGTGTCATTAATGGGGGTATTTTGGTGCCTCATTTCCATGCGTATTTGACAGGTACGTCTCTGTTGCGATCAGAAATATAGAATGTCATTCTGTTCAGGATGACATTCTTGACGTGTTTGGCGACTGCGGTGTCACGGGCAAGGCAACGACGAGCAGTGACATCACAGAAGGGAAGATTACCTGGCCTTTCGTGACAGCTTGGCAAGACGCTGATGAATCGCAGAGAGAGCTTCTTGTGGTAGGTTCTGCGCTTGCAGGGTCGTGTTCGTGCACACTTGGTCTGCAGGAAACAGGCTGGACGTACAGGCCATACATGTAACCGGTTGTTTGAGGTGGGGGGTCCGAGACCATTCTGTGGGGGGGGGGGGCGTTGGGGGACGCAGATTTGAAGAGGGAGGGGTCCCAGAAGTGAAAAATGTACCTAGATAGTGTCTGAATAGGCAAATTTTAGGCAAAAATAGGTAAAAAAAAGTAGGCTATAAAGAGCGTTATTTAGCTGTTTTAAGGTAAAAAACACTGAAAAGACGGAAAAGTGCACTACTTTGTTGGAAAACTTCAGGAAAATTCTGTGGGGGGGATGGGGGGTGCTGGGTAGGTGAAAAATCCGGCATGGGTCCCAATCCCCCTACCCCCCCCCCCCCTCCAGTTACATGTATGGTACAGGCAGCCGGCTGGGGCCTCTATTCAGACAGCCTCCCCGTCGTTTTCCCATTTTCTGTGCCGTAACAATACTCCTCTCTAGCCCCCCCCCTCCACCATACCTGTAACTGGGGGGTTGGGGGTCCCTCCCCAGGTGCTGGGTTTGACCCACACCAACACCCCCAACCCACACCCCCAACCCACACCCCCCAGCCCCCACTTTAGGTTGTGCGAAACCCCCCCCCCCCCAGAAATTCAAAAAAGTGCCTATTTTAAGGTTTGTACAGTGTATTTTTGACTGACAACCGACAAAAAATTGCCTATTTTTCCTTCCCAATACCCCTCCTCCAGACCTTTCCAGGAAGTACTCGAACCCTCCCCCCCAGGTGCCCCCCCCGGTTACAGGTATGCCCTCCACAGACGATGCTCGATTGGCATTCTTTCTGAGTTCCAATCGGGTTGCAGCCCCCCCCCCCCTGGCAGGAGTCTTCCAACGGGGTTCGATGCCTCGTTTCAATTTCCCCTCTATTCAGAATCGTTACGGAAAGTCCGACGATGCGTCCATTGCGTTCGTTCTCGATCTCTACAGCTCGCTGAATATCCACCAAAAGTTCGCCGACTTTGAGCAGCGTCACACTGAGGAGATAGATGGCTTGATTGACACTCTGAAAGTTGACGCCCTAAAGTCGGTGATGCGTCCGCTGCTTTACTCGCTTATTGGCAGGGAGAAGTGACGCGATTATTGCTCGGTTGACTCAATCATCTAGTCTAGGACGGATGGCTTAGACAGAGCCGGCCGAGTCTGTCTGCCTAGCGTCCGTGTGCTCTCATGTGCTGTATTGACCGGTGACATTCGCTCGCGGTCGCGCGCGCCGTGTCTGGGGGAAACGGACGTTTTCGGTCGATTGCTTTCCTTTATTCAGCTTTGAATGCCCTGCGAGAGAGACACACACACGCTGGTAGGCGCCGGCCGACCTGGGCTAGTGGCGGACCGGCCAGCTCTCTCTTTTTCCCTGTGCACACACGTCGGCGCTCTGCGTTCGGCCTCCGAGGGCGCCAGTCTTCCTCTGGCGGCGGAGGGAATCGAACTGGGCCGGGTCGGCTGAATGGAATTCGAATGAGACGGCCCTCCTCCGTTCGCGGCCTCCGTCGTTAGTGGCGGCCGAGCGTGGAGCGTCTCGGATTCTCAGTCGACTCAATTAGTGCTTGTCGGCTCGCAAGCGCCATCAGTCGAGCAGCAGCGAGGATGTTGTTGTTGGAGTTGGAGGAACGCTAGGACTGAGGCTGTCAATGGCTCATATACCCATCTAGAGGCGCATAATTAGGCAAAGGCATTCTGAAGAACGCCGTCTGTAGTCTAGAGCAGCGACAGCAGGAGGAAACAACGAGGATGCTGGAGGCAGTGGCGGTGCTGCTAAACTCGGGCTATAAGCTGCAGCTCGTGCTTCTGCTCTTCTCGGCCGCGTCGACCGTCTGGCTGCTGCTGACGAGCTCGCTGTCCGAGTGGAAGTGGTCGAGCGGCGCCGCTGACGTGCACGACGTGCTGTTCTTCGCCGACAACGGCTACGTGGGCGTCTTCTCGGGGAGGACGGGCCGGCTGGAGAGACTCACGCTCGCCGGCCCCTACTACGGGGCGTACGGCCTCTCGGACGCGGTTGCGAAGAGAGTCGACGCCTCCGTCCAGTGGAGCAAGCGACAGCTCTACCTCTTCTCCGGTCGCAGCCTCTACGGCGTTGATGTACCAATTGTGAGTCAAGCAACCGGCGGCGCAGAGCGAAACTGCATACCGTAACCCAATAATTAGCCCCCTGGATGCTAGTTGGTTTATTTGGGCCCGGGGGAAGGTCGGGTGTGAGGAGCTCTGTTGGCGCTGGCCGCACGGAGGGTTTTTTTATAAAACTACACTGCACACACACACACACACACACACACACACAAACACGTCGGTACAATCTCCTCACACAACCTCACTACACGCACATACAGGGTGGGCCAAAAAAAAAAGTACCCTTTTTGCATTTTCCATAACTAGGCCAAACGGTAACGGATCGGGCTGAAATTTTGTGTGCATATAGCCAAGTAGGATCTGCACATGCCCTCCAAATTTTATTTCGATTCCTCCACCCTTGCCCGTTTGTATGCCCGTTTTCCCAAAAACACCCAATTTTCGAAGTGACGGACCACATGAAAATGGGCCAAAAAAAAGAGTACCCCCCCTCTATCTCGGCCGATCGGGGACGGATCCGGCTAAAATTTTGCAAGCTGAAAGGCACCCCCAATTCTACCTCAAACGCCAAATTTCAGCTCCTTCTGTTAAGCATACCTGCCCATGGGGGGGGGGTATAGGGGGGGTATACCCCTCCCCTGTAAGACCCTATCCCGAAAGACTTTCGGGATTACCCTCCCCCTGGGCTACCTAATCCCGAAACCAAATCGGGATTTTCGGGATACCCCTCCCCATCTCTATAGCCAACCATCTAGTGCAATGCAGCCGCGCAACTGTTGTACAAACATTACTTCGGCATTGACTTGGTTGCGCCTTTATCGATTTTGATTCGTACAGCGCTTATCGATTTTTGTTTTAACCGGCACCCAAAGACGCGTAATAATATGTGTGCACGTACGTTACGTAGCATCTGTCTCCTGTAGCCTCTCTCGAGGTACGGGTGTGCAGGGCACTAGGAAGCACTAGTGTGGGCAGGTAGGCGAAGGGCAAGCGCGAGCAGGCAGTCAGGGAGGTTTAGCAGATGACAGATGTCTAGTTTTTTAAGATTAACGCACTACCCATGCGCGCAAAATTTTGCCTGCGGCGCTGTGGTGAGGTGGGTGAGTGTGCAAGTCACTCTTTGACTAGGGAAGCGTTTTGGGCCAGGACATAGGATTCTCTTAGGTTGACGCTCTAATATGCGAAAAAATTGCCTGCAGCGCTGTGGTGAGCGTGCAACTCACCCGTTGTCCAGGTAATATTTAATTCTTAGCAAACCTGGCCAATTACAACCGCACATTACCGTTAATTTTAAGAAAGAGTTCCTGGTGAGACATAGAAATGGCCAAATTTTCGCCTGCAGCGCAGTTTATTTGCGTGCAGACTGTCGTCAATAGAGCCGCTCCGCCTGTCAGGGCACTGCGAGTACCTCCTGTCGCTTCGCAGCCCACGCGACTGTGTCAGCAAGTGCCAAGTTGCCTGCCACTGGCACTGCCACAGCGCCAGCTCCTAAGCAACTGCATCAGTGGACAGCCAGGCGACTCCAAATTACTTGCTGCCAGCTCCCAAGCAACTGCGTCAGCCAAGTTTAAGCTAACTGCGTCAATGCTAATTAATGATGAGCACATCAAACTTTTAATTAGTTGCAAGGGAGAAGATCGTCCAATGTTCTGAGGACTCAGTCTCACTCATTACTGTAAAAAGTCAGAGAAAAGTCAACTGCAGCCACAGTGGAAACCTACATCTCACTAAAAGAGTAGCATGCAAATGCTGAACCCGTTGCTGCAGTACTTGCTGAACCTGCTGCTGGTGCTGAGCCTACTGCTGAGGCTTCTGCTGAGCAAGCTGAAGAACCAGCAACAGTAGCTGATTTCTCCTTTTCCCTCTACAGTTTCATCAGCCCATTCTTCGAACAAGTAGCTGTTCTCTCACCAGATTGTGACTGTGATGGTGTGCAGATGCACACCAAGTTGCAAGCTCACCTGACAACAGCCCACAAGAAAGAAACTGACGCTCTTGGCCTGCAGACTGTATACAAATGTTCTGCTTGAGCCAGGACGTAGACGCAGATCTCCACCACATTGATTCGTGGTTCGGCCTCCAACACTTGCAGTGCAGTTTCTGTGGTTGTCTACTGTGTCTTCATCGCAGAACACAGGCTACCATTTTTCTTCTTCTTCTTACCATCACACCATGTACATTCATTACAGTGTGCTGCTGCATTGCATTGATGGACCATGCATGACACTCACCCACCCACCCACCCTGTGGGAAGTATCCCGAATTGCCCAGTTT
Source organism: Paralinhomoeus sp. GSCO2_6 (assembly GCA_030248085.1). Classification (NCBI taxonomy): domain Eukaryota; kingdom Metazoa; phylum Nematoda; class Chromadorea; order Monhysterida; family Linhomoeidae; genus Paralinhomoeus; species Paralinhomoeus sp. GSCO2_6. Next base: position 1,029 of record JASAMY010001958.1, on the reverse strand, counting down.
ACCCACCCCCTGCCTTCAAAAAATTTGGCGATTTACCCCTCCCCTGGCCCAATTTCCATGGGCACCTATGCTGTTAAGGCTTGCTGTAGTGCGCGCTACACACACATCAAACCGCCATCTTCAAATCTTTCTAAACATGTGCTCGATTTGAGCGCCGTTCTGCGACACAACCGCCCTCAGACGAGCTCGAAAACCGTTCTTTCGGTCAAGAATCACACTGCGAATCCACACACACACATCACACACACTGGTTCGCTGGAGGAATCCTTGAATGCCACTGAGAGTCACGTTGTGATCGCCCTTCAAAAGCCGAAAATTTTTTTTTGCTCCAAATTTGTGATTTGAATAATATTCCAAATGATGGCTGCCAGACCAGCCGAATACGCCATTCTTCAAGAAAATTCGGCAAGGCCAAAATCAGTTTCACAGTAATATTATTATAAACACGCATGAAGCAACAGTTTGGTAAAAATGCGCATTTTGCATTATGGTTTGAATCTGTGTTACTACAGCAAGCCTTAACAGAAGGAGCTGAAATTTGGCGTTTGAGGTAGAATTGGGGGTGCCTTTCAGCTTGCAAAATTTTAGCCGGATCCGTCCCCGATCGGCCGAGATAGAGGGGGGTACTTTTTTTTTTGGCCCATTTTCATGTGGTCCGTCACTTCGAAAATTGGGTGTTTTTGGGAAAACGGGCATAAAACGGGCAAGGGTGGAGGAATCGAAATAAAATTTGGAGGGCATGTGCAGATCCTACTTGGCTATATGCACACAAAATTTCAGCCCGATCCGTTACCGTTTGGCCTAGTTATGGAAAATGCAAAAAGGGTACTTTTTTTTTGGCCCACCCTGTACACGCGCGCGCCCAATACAGGCAAACACAAAGAAAATATTTTTCTTTTGAGACGGTTGCTCATGTAGCGGGCTAATTATTGAGGGGCGGCTAATAAACTCAAAGGCCTCCGGGGAGGGGGGAGGGGCTAATTGTAGTGGGGCTAATTAAGAGGTTTACTTTATCAACCAAAGCAATCA